>SJXQ01000919.1:361039-469789 GCA_006408695.1 Aepyceros melampus | reverse complement strand
CCCCCCCCCCCCCCCGCCCCATCTCCTCACCAACAGCTAATTGATGCCAAGAAACTGGGTCTGGTTGAGTCTGATTGGGTCTGACTGAACCTGGTTGAGTCTGGTTGCATCTGCTTAGGTTGAGTTAGGTCTGGTTGGTGATGTACTCAAATACTGACCATGACCTTTGCGGACTAGTAGTCAACACAGAGATATGAGTCCAAGTCCCACATCTGCTTCTTGTTTGGAAAAGTCTCTGATTCTCTTTAAGCTTCAGCTTCCTCATGTGTAAACTGAGGGACTTGATCAGTATTTACCATGTTGCTGGTGTGAGGATTAAAGGAGACAACTGTGTAAAGCTTGAAGAGTGCCCAGCAGAGGTGGAGGCTCAACACTTGTTAACTGCTATTATCTGCTACACGGAGTCTTTCCCCATTCTTCCAACAAAAAATGGTCCACCTTGAACTCACACCACAGTCGGGCTTTACCTTTCATTTTCTGCCCTTGAAGAGACCATCCCTGTTTGATTCATATCCAGAGAGAATAGTCAGAATTCAAATGGTGAGATTTGAATCATAAATGGTTCTTATGTGAGAGGGAGGAAAAAGAAAGAATGTAGAAGAATGATGTCTATGGGTAGAAATATGCAGACCTTGCCTGGAAAATCCCATGGATGGAGGAGCCTGGTGGGCTGCAGTCCATGGGGTCGCTAAGAGTCCGGCACGACTGAGCGACTTCACTTTCACTTTTCACTTTCATGCATTGGAGAAGGAAATGGCAACCCACTCCAGTGTTCTTGCCTGGAGAGTCCCAGGGATGGCGGAGCCTGGTGGGCTGCCGTCTATGGGGTCGCACAGAGTCGGACACGACTGAAGCGACTTAGCAGCAGCAGCAGCAGCCAGCTACCAACACAACAAACAGAAACAGACTGAGTTGCTGGAGCCTGAAATTCAGTTTCCTGAGTGTTAAAGATAGACTTGCTATGACTTAAGATGTGATCCATGAGGATCACCTGGGAGCTTGGGAGAAAGGCAGTTTTTCAGCCCTAAGCCAGTCCCATGGAATTTGAATCTCAATTTTGACTCCCAAGCATGATGCACTTGTGAATCTGGATAGACCAGTGGTTATCAATCTTGCCTACACATTAGAATCACTGAAGGATTTTTTAAAAAATCCTGATGTCTAGGCTGTTTCCCAGAACAAGCAGAATCTCGTTTATTTTTGTAGCTCACCAGATTATACCACCAAGTAGCCCAGCTTGAGAACCATTGATCTAAACCAACCCTACAATTTACTGGTCAAGAAACTACAGTCCAGAGGTAAACTGACCTGCCCAAAATCACATAGCAAGTGAGTGACAATGCTTGGGGGTTGAGCCAAGTCCTCCATTCCCAGGGCTCTCTGTGCTGTACTTTACTGCCCTGCAGAATTGGGGACACGAAGGGAGCACCAGGCTTCCCTTTCTGGCTCGGCATCTCCATGGTTGAGTTCTGAAAGAGGAATTTCCTAGAATGGGTGGCCTGTGCATGAGAATTCCCTGATGGACTATGTCCATCTCCCCCAACCCATCTCCCAGGGCATCGGTCCCAGAGCCCAGGCCAGGAGGTGTTCTGCTTCTAAGTGGCAGCTAGTCTCTAGGTTAAAACTGCCCCCAAACTCTCACCCAGCCAGCCTGAGTCTGCCATTCCCACACACCCAGTCTTCCCAGAGACACAGAGTGCTCAGGGACTGTCCCACCACCAGGCCCTACAGTTCTCAGAACTCAGGTGAGGTTTCTGAGCCCCCACAGCCTCAGCTCCTGGCTCCTCTCAGAACTGGCTGGGACAGGCCCCGTTCTCAAAGTCAGCAACCGCGACAGTCTTGAAACTAGAAGGTCTAGAGGCTCCCCCTTGACTTGTTTTTGCTCTCTTGCCAGGGTTTTGAGGGAGGTGTGTGTGTCTCAAACCTCTGATTGTCTCTGCTCTCTGACTTTTCTGGTCTGTTTTTGAAGTGGCTTTTTGTTATTCTGCCTCGGCTCACTCACCTTCCTCAGCAGCTGCGGAAAACACTCGGCCTTGCTCTGCTCCCGCTGAGTGCTTGGATCCCATGTGAACTGCTCGCCTGCTGGCCTGGTCGGGAAGGCCTGGGCCTGTGGAGTCCTTGAGAACAATCATGGAGCAGAAAACCTCCCTGTGCTCAAGGAAGAGGATGGGGGAGACCTGAGAAAGCAGAAAGAACTTTCTAGGCACACCGTTACCTACAGCCTAGGCAGATCTGGAGAAGGCAGGGCTAGGGACCTCTTCTGTCACAAATATCAGGCTTGCTCTAAGGAGGGTGCCCACCTGCCAGGAGAGGCTTCCCTGGTAGCTCAGTGATAAAGAATCTGCCACCAGTGCAGGAGACGCCGGAGACTCGGGTTCAGTCCCTGGGTCGGGAAGATCCCCTGGGGGAGTAAATGGCAACCCACTCTGGTATTCTTGCCTGAAAAATCCCATGGACAGTAGAGCCTGGGGGGCTACAGTCCATGGAGTCGCAAAGAATCGGACATGATTAAGCATGACTGAGCATGCATACACACACCCCAGCCAGGAACCTCCACAGTCTCTTCTGCTGAAATTTGGGTAGATCTAGAACGGCCTTGAGATGGTAGCCATTCATCATATGTGGCTAGTGAGTGCTTAAAATATGGCTAGTGTGACTAAGGAACTTAATTTTAAATTTTACTTGATTTCAATGAAATTTAAATAATTACATGTGGCTAGTGACTGCTGTGTGAGAGCAGCTCATCAGCAGTGGTTCTCACAGCTGGCTGCACAGCAGACTCACCTGGGGAGACACAACCCTCGGATGCCCGCATCCACCCCAGTGATTCTGATTTACCCACACAGGGCATGGACTGAGCTGCAGAGTTTGGGAAGCTTAATGGGTGACTCCAGCGTGCAGCCAAGTTTGAGAGCCTCTGGCCCAAAAAAACTCCCAACAGCTCTTCTAACCCTGACTTCCTACATTTTGATGTGATTACTGGTGCTTTCAGAATTTGAGGACCACAAATCAATGTGATACACCACATCAATGAAAGAAAAGACAAAATCATGTAATCATCTCAATGATGGAGGAAAAAGCATTTGGTGAAACTCAACATCCATTCATGATTAGAAAATGCTTATTAAAGTGGGCATAGAGGGGACCTCCCTGACGGTCCAATGATTACAACTTCACCTTCCAATGCAAGGGATGAAGGTTCAATCCCTGGTCAGGAAGATCCCACGTGACTCGGGGCCAAAAAATTAAACCATGAAACACAGGAAATATTGTAACAAATTCAATAAAGACTTAAAAATTAATTAATTACTTAATTTTAAAAATTAGGGCTTCCCTGGTGGCTCAGAGGGAAAGAATTCACCTGCCAGTGTGGGAGACGTGGGTTTGACCTCTGGTCTGGGAAGATCCCAAATGCTGCACAGCAATTAAGTCCATGTGTCACAGCTATTAAGCCTGAACTCTAGAGTCTGAAAGCCGCAACTACTGAAGCCCATACACTCTGAAGCCCACCCATGCAATGAGAAACGTGTGCATTACAGCGAGATAGTAGGCCCCATCTGCTGCAACTAGAGAAAAGCCCTCATGGCAACGAAGACCCAGCACCACCTGCTAGTGTTTCTAAAAACATTGCCATGAATAGCAGCAATACTTGATGAAAAGCCATTCAATACTACCTTGAGAGGAGAGGAAAAAAGAGGGGTGGGAAGGGAGGGGAAAGAAGTAGAAAGAATAAATAAATAAATAAAATCATTTAAAAACATTTTAAGTGGGTATAGAGGGACTGTATCTCAACATTATAACGAACCCACAGCAATGTAATACTCAATGGTGAAAAGCTGAAAGCCTTCCCCTTAAAATCTGGAATCAGACAAAGATGCCCACTTTCATTGCTTCTGTTCAACATAGTATTGGAAGTCCTAGCCACAGCAATCAGACAAGAAAAAGAAGTAAAAGGTACCAAAATGGTAGGGAAGAGGTAAAACTTGTCATTATATGTAGAATTTGAGGACCAAGGAGTTTACTCAGAGAATCCACTCAAGACAATGTAAGGTATTTTTCCATGTTCTAAACATAATATAAATTCATGGAGAAATTGAGAAAATTCAGAGAAATAAAAAGAAAGTTTAAATGCCCTGAAATCTCACCACCCAAATAAAGGGTTAAAACATTTAAGTGTAAATCCTCCCAGATATTTTTCCATGGATATAACCTTCTGTTTCCTTCAAAATTGGAATCCTACCATGAGTCCTATTTTGTAATTAGCCTTTATAACTGTGTTTAGTTAGTTCAGCTGCTCAGTCGTGTCTGACTCTTTGTGACCCCATGGACTGCAGCATGCCAGGCTTCCCTGTCCTTCATTAACTCCCAAACCTTGCTCAAACGCATGTCCATCGAGTCAGTGATGCCATCCAACCATCTCATCCTCTCTTGTCCCCTTCTTCTTCTGCCTTCAATCTTTCCCAGCATCAGGGTCTTTTCAAATGAGTCAGTTCTTTGCATCAGGTGGCCAAAGTATTGGAGCTAAAGCTTCAGCATCAGTCCTTCCACTGAGTATTCAGGACTGATTTCCTTTAAGGTTGATCTTGGTTTGATCTCCTTGTAGTCCAAAGGACTCTCAAAAGTCTTCTCCAACACCACAGTTCAAAAGCATCAATTCTTCGGAACTCAGCTTTCTTTATAGTCCAACTCTTACATCCATACATGACTACTGGAAAAACCATAGCCTTGACTAGATAGACCTTTGTTGGCAAAGCAATGTCTGTTTTTAATATGCTGTCTAGGTTGGTCATAACTTTTCTTCCAAGGAGCGTCTTTTAATTTCATGGCTACAGTCACCATCTGCATAAACTTGGTTTATGTGGTTAACAAATACTGATATATCATTAACTGTAAGGCTACATGTTATTTTATCATAAATGTAAACTATAGTTTATTCAAACCCATATTAATATTGGCCACATTTTTGCTAGTATTTTTCAAAATGTTGCCATGAATATAATAATAGCAATATTTGATGAAAAGCCATTCAATAACCCCTTGTGAGAACAGGAAAGAAGAGAGATGGGACGGGAAGGGGAAAGAAGAAGAGAGAAAATAAAATGAAAATAATTGCCCAAAAGGCACAAAAAATTCTAAGTAATTCATGTTACTCTCCAGAAAAGTTGAACCTGTTTATAGTCCTTCCAGAAGAGTGTAACAGTACCTATTTTTATGCATGCTGGCATTATAGAAAGTGCATTTGATAAGTATTATCTATTTTGCTTGTCAAATTTAATGAGGTTTAAAAAAAAAAACCACCAACAGGCAGCAACTCATTGTTGTAAAGTCCAGCATACCTTAATAAGCATCAACTCTGTACAAGGTGCTATCTTAGATATGAATAGTAAGGATGAACAGAACCAACTTTCCTGGTGATCCAGTGGTTAAGAGTCTACCTGCCAATGCAGAGGACAGGGTTTGATCAATGGTCCCGGAAGATTCCACATGTTGTGGCACAACTAAGCCAGAGCACCACAATTGCTAAAGACCACGTGCTCCAGAGCCCAAGTGCTGCCACTACTGAGCCCAAGGGCCCTAGCATCCGTGCTCTGCAACAAGAGAAGCCACTGCAATAAGCAGCCCGCACACTGCAACTAGAGAGCAGCCCCTGCCCCCACAGCAAGAGAAAGGCCAAGCAGCAATGAAGACTCAGTGCAACTACATATAAATAAAGACATTTTAAAAATTTACAAGATGACCAGATCTGATCCCACCCTCTGAGAGCTCAGGGCAGGGGGGAACTCAAGGACTTGGCTGTGAGTCAGGGAGAACTACATAGGTGCTAAACAGAGGTACGAAAGTCACAGTACTGAGCAGGAAAGAAAAGCCCATGATGCTTCACGGCAGTGCCAGGTAGTCTAGGGGATGGGGAGGTGCTTTGAGCTGGATCCGGAAGATGAATATAGGCACTGGCAAGCATCGGGAGATGATGGTTTGGGCCAACATTGAAAGGTCCTAGATGCTCAGGGGACCAGAAGCTGTCACTTCTATCTTCCAGAGGCTTCTGCATTTATCAACCCCCTGCAGTCAGAAGTCTGCCTGCAGTGGGTGAGACCCAGGTTCAGTCTCTGGGTCAGAAAGATCCCCTGAAGAGGGAATGGCAACCCACTCCAGTATTCTTGCCTGGAGAATCCCATGGACGGAGGAGCTTCGTCCATGGGGTCATAAAGAGTCTAACATGACTGAGACTAATAGTTTCACTTTCACTTTGCAATCAAGAAGCCCACCTTTAGGGCTATCCCATAGCCTCTTTTGCCACTTAACTCTCTTATTTGTGATGGGGTCAGGAGACAACTTGGTTTCCTTCTTCAAAGTCACCTTCAGAGACTTCTGAAAGTGAAAGCGAAGGTTACTCAGCTGTGTCTGACTCTTTGCAACCCCATGAACTATACAGTCCACGGAATTCTCCAGGCCAGAATACTGGAGTGGGTAGCCTTTCGCTTCTCCAGGGGATTTTCCCAACTCAGGGATCAAACCCAGGTCTCCCACATTGCAGGCAGATTCTTTACCAGCTAAGCCACAAGGAAAGCCCAAGAATACTGGAGTGGGTAGCCTATCCCTTCTCCAGAGGATCGTCCCAACTCAGGAATTGAACCAGGGTCTCCTGCATTGCAAGCAGATTATTTACCAACTGAGTTACGAGGGAAGCCCACTCAGAGACTACTATATGGATGCAAATACCAAATATAGTATCAGCTCAGTTCGGTCACTCAGTCATGCCAGACTCTTTGTGACCCCATGGACTGCATGCAGTACACCAGGCTTCCCTATCTATCACCAACTCCCAGAGCTTGCTCAAACTCTTGTCCATCAAGCTGGTGATGCATCCAACCAAACATAGTATGGTATGGTTTTATTTGGCTTATTCACTCCTTTTCTAGAAGACATTGGCATATAATGTCAGTGTGTCCATTTTTTAAAAGTTCCAGGGAATTTCCTGATGATCCAGTGGTTAGGACTCAGCACCTTCACTGCTGGGGCCAGGGTTCAATCCTTGTCCTGCAGTGGGTGAGAGCGTGGCCAAAAAATAAATTAAAAATAAATAAAATTATTAAAATGAACATTGAAATTAAAAAAGAGTTGCAAAAGTCAAGGTCATAGGGCAAATTTTGGGAACTTGGATTCCCCAAGCCTCAGGACCTAAGCCCAACTTGCACACAGTACCAGCATTGTACAGAGAAGGAGGTGGCCGGTTCAAGCCCTGGCTCTCCCACTTAGGACTTGTGGGGGAATTCACTTCATCTCACGGAGCCTATAAAACATGGATTGGAGGAACAGTGAAAAATTAGATTTGAAGGGTGGACAAGAGTGTTGTTAAAAACAACAAGAATAAGAATAAGATGGCTTCCCTAGTGGCTCAGTGGTAAAGAATCTGCCTGCCAATGCTGGAGATGCAGGTCCAGTCCCTGGGCCTGGAAGATGCCACATGCTGCAGAGCAACTAAGCTGCCTGCCTGCCACAACTACTGAGCCTGTGCTCTAGAAGCCAGGAACCACAACTACTGAAGTCCACTTGCCTAAAGTCTGTGCTCCACAAGAGAAGCCGCTGCAATGAGAAGCTCAAGCACCCTCGTAGCCTCTACTCACTGCAACTGGAGAAAAGCTCACACAGCAACCAAGATCCAGCAGAGCCAGAAACAAATGAATAGAATTATTTTTTAAAAGAATAAGAATAAGTTGTGACTCCCATCAGTGTGGACCGTGGTCGAGTTAGCCAGCTTTTTACTTTCCCTTTTGATGAGTCTGTTTCACACACTCACTCACACCCTTTAAACGAAGTCTCTGACGTACTAGCATTTCAGGAACAAGGCAAGTCCCCAGAGATGGCCTTTCTTCAGAAGCTCACTGAAAATGAATTCAGGAACCTGCCCAACTGTGATTCGGAGTATGGGGTTGGAAGGGCATGACAGCCACGGGACCTTGGAGAGTGGGCTCCCCTTTTCTACGCATTGACCGACACACCCCCTTCCCCCAGCTCTGCTCTATTACGTCAGGGACAGAATTAAATTTCCCACCTGCCCTGCCTTCTTCACTCCCCCATCCCCTCCCTGCTCTGTGACACACATCCCTGGAGAGTCCCCCACATCATCGCAGAACAAAAACAAAACAACAAAGAGAAAAACACCAAACCTTCCCCCCGCCACCCACCTCTTCACTATGAGTTGCCCACACGATAGGGATTCTTTAACTCAGGTTTCAAATACTAGAAATGAAATGGGTTTTTTTTTTTTTTTCACTTCTGCTATTTACACAGAAGTGCCTGCCAGGGCTCCTCAGGCGCTAAACCCACCATAATTCAAATTTATTTTTAGATTTCTCAACTGTAGAAGTCTGCAAAATGCCAAAATGGGCTCATGTGATTCAGTCAACAGGAGGGAGGCTGGGGGCCAGGGGTGAGGGATGAGTTGTGAGAACTTGTCCTCCTCACCCCCAGCTCCCCTACCCTGACTCTGTACTCTACTGATTCTGCTTCATTTCAGCCTCATAGAGACTTGTAGAAGAAACTCATCTAGTATGGATCTATTTTCGCAGATATTGAAACTGGGGTTCTGGGTAGTTAAGCAACTCGGTCAAAGTCAATTAGTCAGTACCAGGACCTGGATTTGAAATCAGAACTGACTCAAAAGCCAAAGTTCTTTGTGCTGAAACCCTCCTCCCTCTCTGTCTTTCTTTCTCTTGCTTCCACAGCAAATTCATGTGTACCTTCTTTACCTAAGTGTTTGCACGCTCCCCGCTCTAGCCACCTGTGCTTTGACCTTTTCTGCTTTGGAATAAAAATCAGGTCCACCAGAGAAGATTCTGGAAACTTAAGGTTTACTCCACCCCCAAAGCGGTGCATAGGCTTCAGTGCAGCCTGTTTCAGTGACTGCCTCTTTGCCCCTTGCGAATCCTGGTAGGGAGGAGAGCAGAGGCAAGTTGGAACCCTCTGGCAGCAACCTGGGAGCCTGCTGGTTTGGGGTGACACAGATCTGGGGTGGAATCCCAGCTTGGACACATAAGGCACTTAAATGTCATTCAGCCTGAGCTTCCTCACCTAGAAATTGGCAATGAGGTACCCACTTGGCAGTGGAGATGAGAGACCCAAATGAGGTCATGTGAGGGAAAGGACGCAAGTCGGGTCCAGACACAGAGCTGGGCATTCAGTACATGTTTCCCTCTCCCTTCCCTTCTCACCACCTCCGGAGGGAAGCACAGGACTTGACCAGGGAGCTTGGCCTACAGGAAGCTCTGGTAACTATCTCTGAGGAGGTTCAAGACATTCATTAAGTAAGCAACAAGGTTCTACTAAGACAGCCATATTCATATCATTTATTCTGTGATAAACCATAACGGAAAAGAACATTGAAAAAATAATATGTGTAAATGTACAACTGAATCACTTTGTTGTACAGCAGAAATTAACACATTATAAATCATGCTAAGTAGCTTCAGTCGTGTCCAACTCTTTGTGACCCTATGGACTGTAGCCCTTCAGGCTCCTCTGTCTGTGAAATTCTCCAGGCAAGAATACTGGACTGGATTACCATGCCCTCTTCCAGATGATCTTCCTGACCCAGATAGCGAACTGGTATCTCTTATGACTCCTAAATCAGCAAGCAGGTTCTTTACCACAAGCACCATCTGAGAAGCTATACTTCCATTTTTTTAAAGAGTTTTATTAAGGCCAGCTTCCAACATTTGCAGGGGCCAGCCAAGGGTACAGTAGAAACCTGCATACCACATGCCAGATATTTATGCCAATAAACTGGCAAGTATTAACAAAATAGGTTCTATCCCATTTTTGAAAATATGTTTCCATTATGTAAAATATATTTTACAATGACCTAAAAGGCCATGTTTACAGTTAGAATTCTCAGATTCCTTGGAGAGCTTCCTACCAGCCTCCAGCCCAGGGCCTACAGCTCAGTCCCTTTTCCTTCCTACTCCCTGGCCTGCCATATAAACTCTGTCTATACCACCATCCCCAAACACAACTGGCCTCTGGCCAGCTTTGAGCCTGGGGGATTCTGGATGTTTGGACCTGGAGGGTGACGAAGAAGTAGAGACACTGACTGACTGTGGGCCCATCCTTCATGTGACAAAGAGGCGTGCAGTTAGAAGGAACTGCAGACAGCACTGTATTGGTCAGAGCTGCCATTTGCCTGGCACTCTAAGTGGGAATTCATGCAGTGAGCTGGGACCCAACAGCTGCCTCATCCTTCTTTCTGAATTAACCCCTAAACTCAACATTCGAAAGAAAATTATATTTTTGACCATTTTAATCAATGTGCAATCATCTTTGTCTCTCCCTGGGACAGAGGCCAAGGAGGGGAGACTCTTAACATCTGTCCTTTGATATTTACACATAGAATCTCTTCAGCTCTATTTTTGTCCTTTGCTCTTAAAAGTCTTTGCTCTAGAAAACCAGACAGTATAGACAGAAACCAGATCTGTAGTTGTCAAGGGCTGCGGCTGGAGGAAGGGGTTGACTACAAAGACATATGAGAGGATTTAGAGGTGTGATGAAATTGTTGTGTACTGTACGTTGCTTGTGGTGGTGGTTACACAACTGTACACATTCGCAAAAATCCCTAGAACTGTGTACTAAAATAGGTGGGGTTTATTGCATGCAAACTATACCTCAAAAACTTATATAATAAAAATTCTTCAAACCACATTTTAAGAAAGGAGCGAGATTTGAAAGAGGAATGTGTTCAGGTCTCTAAAATAAATTTCTTTGGTGAGACTGAGTCGGTGAGTCAGTGTAGAGTACATCTGTTATGTTTGGAGCTGCCCATCATCTTATGTATGAATAGCCCTTCTTTCTGGAAGAAATTCCCTTGTTATGGTCTTGCCTCCCCAAGTAGAAGTCAAGAACTCAAACTCCCCATCTCCCTTGCAGCTAGACATGGGCACGTGACCTACTCTCCACCAGTCAGAAGCATTCATGAACATTTTGATTCAGAAGTATGGTGAGGGCTGCAGGGGGCTTCCATTTTTGCTGGTGTGATGACGGCAGAGACATTTGACTTTGAGGCTTTTAGTGGTTGTGAAGTTGAGTTCCTGGTCACCAGCTCAAATTTCTGTATGGTGGGGATGCATGGGAAAGCTCCGTTCCCTGCCCTCTGCTACTGGCTCTGCATCTTCTTGGGGAAAGACCTTGATTTCTGAGTCTTTTCATCTGCAGGGCTCACACGACAGAACTGTTGTGAAATTAAGTGAAGATGCCAGATTCAGGGTCTGGTATGCAGTAGGTGCTGAGTAAGTATTAACTCCTGTCCTCCCTCAAACAATAGGTAAGATCCTGGAAACTGGGAACTTGCTTTAATGGCTTGGGAACCTCCCCAGAGCTGGGACCCCAGGAGCTTTATTCAGAAGCCAACGCTGACACTAACCTTTGAGGAGCGGGAGCAGGTAGTCAGAGGTATATGCCCATTAAGCTTCCCTCCTCTGCCCAGCTCCTCTCTGGCTGTGCCAAGGAGTGAGCATTATTTCATGAGCTCAAGGTAGAGCCTGTTTGGGGTCAAATCAATGAAAAGATGCTTCAGTCCACTGGTTGAGCACCAAGAATATGCCACGTGCATATTAAGCATCCAAGAAATAAATAAGTTGCCAACTACTTGCAACCTGATGGAGGGAGAAAAATGAATAGATGCCTGGCATACAAATTAGACTGACAGATGCTAAGACAGTAGTAGTGTGAATAGAATGCTGTGGGCTTGAGCATCAGAAATTCTTCAGGAGGTGAGGGTTCTCTGAGCAGGGTCTCGAATGATGAGTTTGAGTCTAACAGGGGAAGAGGGATTCAGAGGCATCTTAGCCTGAGAGAAGAGCATCTGGAAATGCCCAGAAGGAAAGTGCTTAGCACTCTTGAGGGAACTCAAAGTTGGTCCAGAATGGTGGCAATACAAAGTGGGTAGAGGTGAGGAGTCAGAGACTCCTCAGCCCTCAGGCTAGAGAAGGGCTTTGAATGCCATGAAGAGAGCACAAGAAAAGGATGAAGCAGACATGGCCTCTTTCCCAGCCCCACCAGGAGATGACCAATGGACTCCTCGAATGTGGATGACCAGAGAGAACATCTCAGGTCCTCTGGTTCAATTCCCAGGTGAAGAAGCAAGCAGCGAGGTGCTCCTGGAAAATGGCTGGCTGAACCGAGACCAGAACCCCTTATTCTTTCCCATCACAACAGGCAGTCTCAAGTGAAACAAGCATGAAGCCACCTGGGCTTTCTAATACCTACACTGTAAGACTCAGCTGTGACACGTGCAGCGGTGGCCCGGTGGCGGGCCTGGCCTAGGGGTTGGGGAGTGGGCCTGCTGGATGTCTCACTCATCAGTTGTCACGAGAGCAGACATCACTTCCCCCCTCCCGCTTTCACCACAGAGGCTATTTCAGTCCAAGTTCCTGATCACCCTTGCCACCTGCCAAGAAAAAGGTCACCACAGATGTCAACACCGGTTTCACTGAGGGACAAAAGGAGCCCACGAGGGATTCTGGGCAACCTTTCAGCCACACACAGGGGCTCCAGCCTAGAGCTGTTGGCTACGTTCAGACACTGTGGCCAGCCCCACCATCTCTAGGGGTCAAAATTAGAATGGTGTGAGGTTCCACTGAGCAATTCTGGAAGAATAAACCGTCCCCTGCTTTCCCTTAACCTGCCATCAGACCCCCATCCTCACCTGCCCCCACCGCTTTCCTCAGGGAACCTGGCAACGTGAAAAACACAGACCTATAAGCCCTGCCTCTTGATGCCCCACAATGAACCACGCAGCAAAACAGGAAGCATCTTCTTGTCATTGTGTTCTCTGTGCAGGCACGTCCCGACAAGAGGCAGGAAACCACCCCCGAGCCGTGGCAGCAGGTGTCAGGGTAACCTGAGGCTTCCCGCCAGTCCTCCTTCCCTTTTCTTCCTGCTGGAGAGTGGTCCCCTTTCTCTCTGCAGCCTGACAACTCCTCACCTCTCACCTGCTACTCCTTTCCCTTTTAACGGCCTGAGGCCTGATAACGACCTTCAAATGCCCTCAAACCTAGTAAGATGGTTGTCTCTCCCAAACTATAATTCCTGAGGCCGACCAACCAACACAAAATATACACATACACTGAAATTAAAAGAACTTCTCTTTTAGATTTTTCTGATTGCCAACTTCTAAGTCAGTTCAAAATAGAAATTCTCTCAAATTTGGGGGTGTCCCTGTCTGGCTGGGGCCCCCAGTCTATCTTAAATCTGCCTGTTGGGTTACCCTCCACTGGTGGAGACCCACACTCCTTGCTTCAAGTGGGGTTGATTGTTCCCAAGTGGAACAAAACAGGGATGGAGACTGGAGTATTAGAGGCGTGGTTTTGAACTTTACCCATTGAATAACAAACCCAGAGGACACTCTGGGTTGAGCCAAGAAATTGGTTCTTTAACCAGGGCTCCATCTGCACCAAAGGCTCCCTCCAGGGGACTCTGGGTCTGCTGCCTTCTCTTGAGTCTCTCCAGATCAGACCTTCTACCGAAGGTCTCTGTTCTTCCTTGCCTTGTACAAGACTTACCCTGTTCTTTCTTATGTTAATAGGGGAGCTGAGTTTATGGTAGGCTAAGTTTTTCTTTATCCTTAAGGTCACTGGGTTATCAGTGGATGGTTGGACTGAATGACTGTAAAAGTCTCTTCCACGTCCTGCTCCCTACTCCTTCTCAGAAACCTTTGCTCATGGGCAGGACTTCCCCATGAGTATGCAGTGCACACATTCTCAGAGAACAGGGCAACGGGTAGAAAGCCTGATCTGAGAACATCTTTCCCAGGAATGGCCTTAGCCCTTTAGGTCATGCCTCACGTCAATTTGGCATCGTAGGAAAAGCCCCTTAGCTTGGAGTCAAAAATCAAGACACTTCTCTTTTAAGTCTCAGTTTCCTTCGTCAGAAAATTGAAACCTACCCAACCAACCAAACAACCCTGGTTGTTAATGCGATCAAACTAAAGAATGTGCTTGGAAATATGCAAGCCTCATGCAAATGTGGAGCCATTGCCTTCCATTAACTGGCATGTGCTTCAGTGATTAGTTGACCATGGCATATTGTGTCTGCAGATCCTTGCTCTTGACCTGATACCTGGCACAGCAGATACCCGGTAAATCGATACTGGGTAAATGATGGGCCAGCGAATAGACAGATGGACAAAGGTACATGAAGAGTAGTGGGGAAGTCAACTATGGGACCAACATTACACCCCATCTGTTTCCCATGTCACAACAGCAGGGAAAGATTCGCTCCAAACACACAGCCAAAGCAAGATACATCTCACGGGTCAACACAACCAGAGCATTGTACAAGTGACCAAGGCCAGAAACTTGGCCCCCACACGCATCTCCCCTGCAAGGAGGCCAGCTTGAACAGTGCAGCTTTCCCTGTTCCCCCAACTCCCAAAGTGAGTGATATGGGGAAAGTGAGCAAGCTGTTCAAGGTCTGCCAGGCAAGTCTTCTGGTCTTGGCCCTTGCTGCTGACCCCTCTACACCACCTTCCTCTCTTCTCCCGGGTCCCCCCTGCTCCCCTCAGAGAGCACTCTTTCCATAACCTCCCTGATTCCCTTCTGTGTGCTTCTGTGGCATGTTGGGCTTGCCCTTCCCCTCATTAGTTAGCTCTTATTACATTGTGCTTAGTTTTGTCTTCCATTATTTTTAAAATGTTATGAAGTACTGAATTCATAAAAGCATAAAGAATATTACATTGAGATCTTTGTCGACTACAAGTCAAACCTTACCAACACAGTTTCAGCTCCTAAAAATCCCTCTCCAGTGACACCCTTTTCCACCCCTATCTTGAATTTAGTATCTACCTTTCCATGACTATTTTTATTTTTTTAATTGGAGTATAATTGTTTACAATAATATGTTAGTTTCTGCTGTACAGCAACGTGAATCAGCTGTATGTATCCATGCCTGTCTTTACACATTTAATGCTTATGGGCAGTTGCCTCTTTATTTCTCCATCTCCTCCACTGTTATGGAATGAATGTTTGCATCCCCCCCAAATTCATATGTTAAAGCTCTAAGACCCAACATAGCTGTATTTGGAGATGGACCCTCTAAGGAAGGAAGGTTAAATAAAGTCATAACAGTGAGTCCATAACCCAACAGGATTAATGTCCTTATAAGAAGAGCTATCAGGACTTCCCTGGTGTCACAGTGGTTAAGAATCTATCTGCCAACACAGGGGACATGATCCCTGGTCTGGGAAGATCCCACATGCCATGGAGCAACTAAGGCTGAGCACCACAGTGACTGAACTTGTGTGCCTTAGAGCCTGTGCTCTGCAACTGGAGAAGCCCCTGCATGAGAAGCCTGTGCACCACAATGCAGAGTAGCCCCCATTCGCCATAACTAAGGTAAGGCTACACAAGGCAATGAAGATCCAGTGCAGTCAAAAATAAAATTAATTTAAAAAGGAGGAGATCCCAGAAAGCTTTCTCTGTGTGTGTCTTTCTCTTGTATTTGTGTCTCTGTGTCTCTTTGTTCCTTTCTCTGTCTCTCCCCTCCAAGCCGCCTTGCACACTTTAAGAAAAGGTCACTTAAAGACATAATGAGAAGGTTCACATCTGCAAGCAAGGAAGAGAGGTTGCTCCTCCTGGATCTTGATCTGGGACTTCCAGGCTCACAACTGGCTGTGAGAAAATTAATTTCCAGCGTTTAAGCTACACAGTTTGTGGTATTTTGTTGCGGCAGTCCAAGCTAATATACCCACCATGTTCCACATGAGCTTGGCAAGGTCAGGGACCATGGGTATTCATCTTTGTATCTGTAGAATCCAGTTCTGTGCCTGGCATATAAGTGTTTATCAAATATTTGTTGAATAAATGAGGGAGAAGACACTGAGGAAGAAATATGGATGTCTTAGGGCCTATTCCTGGGAGCAAGATGTTCTCTGCTCTGCCATGATACAGGTCTTATTCAAGTTGCTGCTGAGACTAGAATCTGCAGTCAGCTACTAATATAAATTTGAAAAGAAGAAAGGAACCCCCAAAAGAGAGCTGGAAGAGGTGGTGTCACCTTAGGAAAAGGTTGAAATCATATCATCAATCAATCAAATATTCATTAAGCATCTGTTTATTAGGTATTCAGTCCCGAACTGCCTCCATTTCTGTAAGGCAATCAATCTTTGGAAAACCATAGACCAAGTGGTCCAAAGATGCCCCAGATAAAAGCGAGCACAATGCATTTGCTTCTCTTACGGACAAGTCCTTGGTACAGAAACCAGTCCCCAAGCACTGGTAAGGGGTTTCACTTCCAGAGTCCCTGCTTTGAATATTAAGATTCTCTAGACAATTAAAAAAAAAAAAAGATTACCCAGAGGGAAAAACCAGCAGTCTCAAGGGGTTGGCTTCAAATCTTTTCCTAGGTATGCAACACATGGTCTTAACAAGTGGGCTGAGACAGAGAATAACAGCCAGGGCACCCATAAGTGAATGATATTAGATATATGTTTTATTTACTCTATTTTTTATTTTTGGTTGTGCTGGTTCTTTGTTGCTGCATGTCAGCTTTCTGTAGTTGCAGTGAGTGGGGGCTGCTCTTTGCTGCTATGTACAGACTTTCATTCAGCGGCTTCTCCTGTTGCAGAGCACAGGCTCTAGGCACCCCGGCTTCAGTAGTTGCAGCATGTGGACTCGGTAGTTGCGGCTTGGGGGCTTTAGAGCACTGGGTCGGTAGTTACGGCACACAGGCTTAGTTGCTCCAAGGCATGTGGAATCTTCCCAGATCAGAGATCAAACCCGTGTCCCCCACATTGGCAGGTGGATTCCTATCCACTGTACCCACCATAGAAGCCCTAAAAATATATTTTTAAAATCACAGCATTGTTTGGCACAATATAAAGACCAGTCAAAAATGTACACAGCGCAATCTTTCTTCCAAGAACCATAACGTCTCTGCTTGAATAGAAAACAGTTCCCATGCTGTTGTTATAAATGGCAATTTGAGTTAAGTGCTTGAAGTTGAGTGCTATGAGTGTTCAGAGGAGGAAAGAAAGAGAAGGTGGGCCTGCCTGGACCTCGAAGGATGGGATGCAATTTGGAAAGTCATAGGTTCCTCCTATATTGTCCCTCTCAGAAAGAGTGAATGGTCACTAACTGACTGCTAGCATGTGGAGGGGAAGCTCAGAGTGTTGAGAAATACTAGGGAATCCCCATTGCCTTGCTCAGGGATCAGCTAAGAAATTGAAACTGAAGACCTCCAGCCCAAATTGTGCCGTGTTCACACAGCCAGAGAAGGAGAGGTTGGTAAGGACAGTGAGCAGAGGTCTGGGATGGGCACCACGGCTTAGCATCCAGCTGAGTCTTCTGAGAAGATCAGAATCAGGATGCTTCCTTCATCCCCTAAGACATGGTGTATCTACCACAGAGCTCTTCAGTCCTGCCCTGTATCCTGGGATGCAATCTGGGGTCTTCTCTGGGGCCTATATGGGGCTGGAGAACCAAGAAAAATCCCTGAGGACAATAAGGATCATCCTGAGAAAGGAGCTTGGAGATTATGTGGTCCAATCTCATTATTTTCAAGTGGATATCCAAGAATCAGAGAGAGGAACTGACTTGTCTGAAGCCACATAAAACATTCCAGCAGAGGAGGACTGGAACACAGGTCTTCTGCCTCTAAGCTCAATTTTTCTTAGAAACATCTGGCACATGGAAAAAGACCTCAGGAGGAAGCTTCTAGAATAGTTCCAAACTGAAGTTGCTCTGCCCTTCCTTGCCGACACCCTACCCAGATATAACCCACTAGAGTCTTTCCCACCTAGCGCAAAAGACTGTCTATATCTTTAAAAGGAAGCAGCCTCCAAGTACCAGTGATGGGAGCAGCCAGAATCTTTAGAATGGAAGGAAACTTCCAGTTCCATGAGGCTTCTCAGGTCTCCATTTGGGGGATTTGGAATAAAAGAGACTGGTTAAGCAGTGGACAGGATGCCACAAGAAAGTTCTGCACTTCAGACTCTCAGATGCCAAAGCTTGGGTATCTCCTAGGCAGTCCATATCCTCACTTCATACTTGAGAAAACCGAGGCCCAGAGAGGGCAAACAACCTCCCCAAGACCATACAAAGAACTGGTGAAAAACTTGGCTTAATGCACTGCATTCCAGCTGAATGTTCTTCATATCTTTAGGGCAAAGAAAAGCTATTCTATCTATTTGTCCACCTGTCTTCCAGCCCTATTCAATCTTGGATTTCCTTCCCTCATTTTAGGTAAAGCATCATGTCATGCTTGGTCTCAGTCATAACTGTAGGCAACAGGGATGCAATCTAGCCTTAACTTTTTCTACACAGTAGTCCCCCCTTATCTGTAGGAGATATGTTTGAAGACCCCCAATGGATACCTGAAACTATGAGTATTACCAAACTCTATATATCAACTTACTATATTTTTTCTATACATACGTATCTATAATAACAGTTAACTTATAAATTAGGCATGGTAAGAGAGCAACAAAAATAGCTAACAATAAAATAGAAAAAGTATACCAATATACTGTAGCAAAAGTTATGTGAATGTGATCTCTGTCTTTCTCTCTCAAAATATCTTATTGCAGTGTGCTCACCCTCCTTCTTATAGTGATGTGAGATGATAAAATACCTACCTGATGAGGTGAAGTTAGGTGAATGACATGGGCATGGTAACACAGCATTATACTACTGTTGGGGTATCATCAGAAGGAGTATTGTCTGCTTCAAGTGATCCTAGATCATCAAGCTATGATGATGTCAATGGCTGGGGATCCCAGGGGGGACAGAGAAGGACAGTGCAAGATTTCATCACATTACTCAAAATAATACGCAATTTAAAAATTCAGAATTGTTTTTTTCTGGAATTTTCCATTTGATATCTTCAGACTATGGTTGGCCACAGGTAATTGTAACCACAGAAAGAAAAACCATGGGAAGGAGAGATTACTGTGCCTTAAACTCCTTAGGAATAGGTATCATCTTCTATCAGTCAGAGCAGAAGCAAAAAAAAAAAGAAGACCTGCTCTAGGTATTTCAGACAAAAGGAATTTAACATAGGAAGTCGGTTACACAGATGCTAGAAGAGCTGATAAGTCAGACAGAGGATGGTGAAGCCAACCAGATATTAATAACAGCAGGAAGTTGCCACCATCCCTAGAACTGGAGAAACACAGGAAAAGGTAGTGCTACCAGAGTCCAGAAAATAGGGCAGGAGTTGGAACTAAGGTGCAGGTTACTCATCAGGTGCTGGCACCACAGAGATAGGGGTTGGCTGATGGACTCTGGGTTCAAAAACATGCAGCCATGGCTGGGGATGCCACTGGCTGCTGGAAGCAGAGAGAGAAAGGAAATATCCAGGCAATGGAAAAATATGCAAATATTTACCCCTCAAAATATTGGAAAGGCTATACTAATATCAGTCAAAATAGACTTAAGACAAAAATTGTTTGCAGAGACAAAGGATATGTTATAATGATAAAAAGGGCCATCCATCCAGAGAATGTAACAAGTAAACAGACACACACCAAAACAACAATGACCAAACATAAATGAAACAAACATTGACAGAATTGGAGGGAGAGATATGAGAAATACACAATTCGGCAATCATAGTCAGAGGCCTCAATGCGCTACTTCCAATAATGGACACAACAATAAGGCAGTAGATCAATAAGGAAATAAAGGACATGAACAGTATTATGTACCAGTTGCACCTGTTAGATATCTATAGAACACTTCACCCAACAACAGCAGGATACGCATTCTTCTCAGGTGCACATGGAATGCAGATAGACCATATGTTAGGACATAAAACAAATCTCAATAAATTTAAAGTAATTGAGATCATATAAAGTATGTTCTCTGACCACAGTCAATAACAGAAGGAAATTTGAAGAATTCATAGATATGCAGAAATTAAACAATACACTCTTAAATAATCAACGGGTCAAAGAAGAATTCACAGGGAAAGAAACTGGAAAATACTTTGAGATGAATAAAAATGAAAACACACCATATAAAAAACTATGGGATGAGACCAACACAACATTGTTAAACAATTATCCTCACCCCCAATTAAAGAGTTTTAAACCTATGGGATATAGCTAAAGATGTACTTAGAAATTTACAATGCCTATTAAATGTAAATGCCTATATTAGAAAAAAGAAGAAAGATCTCAAAGAACCTAAGCTTTTACCTTAAGAAATCAGAACAAGAAGAACACACTAAACCCAATTCAAAAAGATGGAAGAAAGTAACAAAGACTAGAAATATTTATTTAAATGAAATAGGGAATAGGAAAAATAGAGAAGGTGAATAAAACCAAAAGTTGGAAAAGACAGCAAAATTGACAAACCCTCAACTAGACTTACCCAATACCAAAACTACAAAAATATATTGCAAGAAAACAAAAATACTTACCAATATCCCCTATAAATATAGATGCCAAGATCTCAACAAAAATCCTCACCAAATCTAGCAACATACATAAGGAACAAAAAAGATTATACACCATGACCAAGTGAGTTATCCCAGGAATTCACATTGGTTTGACAGTTTAAAGTCTGTCTCTATAATACACCATATTTAATAGAATAAAGGACAAAAATTATCATCTCAATGGACAGAGAAAAGGTATCTAACAAAATTCAACAAACTTGGAATAGAAGGGAATATGCATGATACACAAAACTAACTCAAAAATGAATGTCAGAGCTAAAACTATAAAACTTTTAGAAAGAAGCAATAAGAATAAATCTTCCTTGACTTGAATTAGGCACTGTTTTCTTAGATATGACACAAAAAGTGTGTGAATAAAGAAATATAATTTGATTCATAATTTTAAAGTTTTGTACGTCAAAGGATACCATGAAGGAAATAAAGATAATCCATAGGCTGGGGAAAAATATTTATAGGTCATGTATCTGATAGAGCTTTTGTATCAAGACTATATAAAGAACTCCTATAACTCAACAGTAAAAAAGCAAACAACCCAATGGACAGTAGCCTGCACCAAGCTCCTCCATCCACGGAATTTTCAAGGCAAGAGTATTAGAGTGGGTTGCCATTTCCTTCCCCAAGGAATCTTCCCAACCCAGGAATTGAGCCCATGTCTCCTGCATTGGCAGGCGGATTCTTTACCGCTGAGCCACCAGGGAAGCCCACAGATGGCCAACAGGCACATGAAAAGGCACTCGCCTTCATGAGTCATTAGGATAACGCAAAGCAAAACCACTTCACACCCACTAGGAGGGCCAGCATCAAAAAAAAAAAAAAGAGAGAACAGGTTTTGTTGAGGATGTAGAACCTTCATACATTGCTGATGAGAATGAAAAATGGTGAGGCCACTTTGGGAAAAGCTTGACAGTTCCTTGAAATGGTAAACGTGTAGTTGCAATATCACCCAACATTTTCACTCATAGGCATGTTCTCTAGAGAAAAAGCAGCATATATCCCACAAAAATGTGTATATGATGTTCCTAGCACCATTATTTTTTTTTCACCATTATTCGTTATAGCCAAAAACTGGAAACAACCCCAACGTCCAACTCATCACGGATAAACCAAATGGAGTATATGCATACAATGGAATATTACTGAGACATAAGAGGGAATGAAGTATCCATATATATGACAACAGGGGTGAACCTTGGAATCACTATGCTAGGCGAAAGAAACCAGACACAAAGGCCACACAGAGAATAGTTCTATTTATGTGAAACGTCTAGAATGAGGCAAGTCTGTTAAAGACGGAAGTAGATTTGTTGCTGCCAGTGGCTGGGGGTGGGGATGGAGGGGATACCCAGAGTCATTTCTAATGAGCAAGGGTTGAAGAGGGGTGGTTTTTCAGGAAGAAGCTATTTTAAATATTCAAAAATTAGATTGTGGTGATGATTGCACAACTCTGTGAATATACCAAAAAAAAAAACCTTTTTTTTTTTTTTGGACTGGTACTCTTTAAAAGGATGAATTTATTTGTGAATTATATCTCAATAAAATTGTACTTGAAAGTAAAAGAAGAGGAGAGGAAAGAGTAAAGAAAACGAAAGAAAAGAAAAAAGAGGAGAAAACAGACCACCCGGTCCGATGGCTGATTCATGTTGATGTGCGGCAGAAACCAACACAATACCGTAAAGTAAATTTCAAAAAAAGAGAGAGATCCTGGCACATCCCTCCTCTTCTACTTTCCACCATCTGTCAGTGCCTCCCATTGGCCAGACCTACCCCAAAGCCAGAGGGCAAAGCAGTTTGGGAAATGTAGTCCCCTGTGACACTGACTTGGGCAAGGGAAGGATGGGGATAGATATTTCACTTATCTCCAGCTCCCTGGCATGTGATACCTAGGCTGTAAACGTTTATCAGATCAATAAATAGTTTCATTCCCCTGCCTTGGGCGGGGCCCTGAGTCTGCAAGGGGGGCTTTCTGAATGTAAATGACCCAGTGATTCATGATCCGATGACCGGTGAGTGGGTTGTTACTCTTTTTCAGCTTCTCACCCCCTCACACGCTTTGGTCCCAGGAAGCCACCTGAGCCCAGACCCTGAGGGAGGCCGGACTAGGGGGAGGAGCGGAGGTGGGAGGGGCACGGGAGAGGGTGGCTCCTCTCACAGTTTAAAAGGGGCTAGAACCACATCCTCCCCAGACAGAGCCCCGGCACAACCTTCCTGTGTGGTTTCAGCCGCCGAGAGAGTCATGGACCTGGGTGAGTGAGCCTCCCCCAAGTGAGAGAGAGAGCAGTTACCGGGGTCACTTGGACGGCCAGAATGACTTTGTGGAATGGGGGTGGAGGATGGGGTGGAAGGCATGGGGGAGCCTCCCAGAGGAACCAGGTGGCTTCGGTGGGAATCAGTGGCTCCTCCCAGAGAGCGCACCCCCCTGTTCCTCCAGGTACTTCTTTCGGACCTGGGGAAGGGGGTGACCATTGTTACCAAGAATAGTAGGTTCTGCAGAAGGTGCCAGGGCTGGGGTGGTAGAGATCTGGACAGCACCTGCTCTAGCTAGCCAGGAGGTGATGAGGAAGGCTCCCGGGGGCCTTGTTTCATCAGAGAAATCTTGGAGGTTTCAGGACCCTCCATTCGCCCGCCTATTCCCACCTCTCTCCCAGGCTAGTTAGGCTGAGCTTGTCTGCTCTCTTAGGGTTATGACGAGAGGCAGATTCAAGGTGAGTGCATTATGTAAATGACACTATACAAGCAACACGAGCTGCGCTTATTTTCTCTCTGCTGCACATCCCACGGGGAAGCTGTTGCCTCTTGCCAGTCAAAGGTTGAATGGGCAACACGAAATGAGATCATGAGGGGCCTTCAGCTGAAGTCACAGCCAGGGCCTCCAACTCAGTCCCCAGTCTCACTCACTTTTTCTACCCGGGGAGATGGCTCTTCCCTTTCCAAAATCCATCCTCTGGTCTAACCTTGGTCTTAACTAGAAGGAGTCCACGGGAAGCTCCAAGCAGGGTCTTAGGGGTTCACCCAGCTCCAGACACCCCATTTACAAATCTCAGCTTAAGAGTCAGACTGGCTGAGGCTACAAAGGCCAGGTTCCTGGACGGCTTGTTCTCACCAGCAAACAAACACCACAGCAGCCTCAAAGCCACAAGGGGTTGGCTTTAAAAAGTGAAGGTTCCCTGTTCATCCTCTGCTGTCCTCACACCCCTCCCCATCACACCACAGCCTCTTGCCTTCATGTCGGCTTTTCCCGCCCACTCGGAACCTAGGGTCGACTCAGCAAACAGCTATCAAAGGGCTAAAGTGGCTGTTGCACCCATCAACCCAGAACTCCTGGAAGGCAGGCTTTGATTCTTGCACCTCTGATTCCCAGGGGCTTTGGAGGTGTGAGCAGAAAAAGGTTTGTGGAATGAATGAATGGCATCAAGAGCTCTGATTTTAGTTTTTAAAAATCTCTTCCAACTTCCCCTCCTCCCAGCAGCTTGCCCACTAATCCCACTTCCCAGACATCCACCCCTACTAACCATGGTACCAGAATGCAGACATGGTCCCCTGGAGACCCCGATCCTGCCCCTCTGTTTGACCTCTGTGAAAGAAACCAAGCAGGTCCCCGCGGTGCACCAGTAAAGGCTAGAGAACCAACTCCCTGATAGGTAGTGCTTGCCAGTTTCCACGGTGTAAATTCTCCCATCATAGCTGATTGCAAGCTGTCAGCCGATTTCAAGCCGTGAAACGACTGAGCAGAGAGTCAGAGAGAGATGTACATCACTGAGTCGATGAGCCCGTGACAGCAGCCACAGCGCAGCACGGAGGGTCCTCCTCCCAAGGACTAGGCTCGGGGTGCTAGACTCACAGGCAATGGGTAGGGAGTTCCCTTTAATGCAGGACATGTCTCCAGAATGAAAGGATGCTGTTACTGTTCACTCAATTCGAGATAGCCCCAACGGCTGACTGAGCCCCAGTTACTGGTGGGGGGGACATCACTGATACATCAGGCTCCAGGCCTCTGGGCCGTTTGTATGACGGATGAGCCACAAAGGATCTGGGTTTTTTTTTTTAATCTTTGTCAGCCCAGCAGGGCGCCTGAGGTGAGTGGGGGTAGAGTTTCTATTACACAAAATGAGAAACGCCAGAACCAGGGCTGAGCTGGCCTTTTTCACGATTTGAATGGGCAGCCCCGAGGCGCCCTCCTCGTCCATCTTCAAAAAATGGGGTCTCAGACTTCAGTTAGAATTTTCCAAAGCAGAGAAGAAAAAAAATGAGCCATGAGATACTCATTTCCCACAGCTCAGCCAGAAATAGAGGCAGAGGGAGATGTTGAAGGAATTCAGGGCCAATCCCTTCTGGTCTTTGGGGAGGCTGACTGGGGAAGAGGGGAACCCTGCAGCCTAGGGGAGCTGTTGGGAAATCTCTCCTCTTTGCTTGGTACTTTCAGTCAACTGCTATTGATGGAAGAATTCAGGCAGGACCATTCTGGTGTAGGGAGAGACACATGTGTCAATGAGCCATTGCAAGAGGGGGAGAGAGAGTGCTGATGGGGTAAAAGGAGGGCAATGTGAAACCTAAAGAAATGAACAGTGACTATGAGTCACAGGACATTTAAGCTGGGTTTTGAAGGATGTGTAGGAGTTCTCGAAGCAGACAAGGAGAAGCAAGGGGCCTAGGAGGTAGCAGGACTAGGATCTCAATGGCTCAGTTGCCAGTAATATAACTGAGGGAATGGGCATAAGATATAGTAAGTGGAGGACAGTGGAGTGATTCACAGGTTAGCCCCACCTAAAGGCATCCAAATCCAATTTTTTTAAAACTCCATTTAACAAAGCAGAATATCCTGTGGACTCAGCCTGCAGGCTCCCAGCTGGTCAGCTCTAATAAAAGCTAATAGAGACAAGAAAGAGGCAGGTTGAGAAGGAGGAATAGAAACTGGCTGTACTGAGATAGGACAGACAGGCAGGGTCAATCTTTAAGAGTCTGTATGGCATTGCTGAAAAACTTTGGGCTTTTTTACTGAAGGCAATGAGAAATCAGTGAAGATTTTTTTTGTTTCAGTTAGGTGAGTTAAATACTGTGATCTGTGTTTCAGAGGAGATCTGGGGTGGCAAAGCCTTATGTCAGGGAGAAGTGCAGCCAGCTCTGGGATGTTACAGGGATAGAGGCAACAGAACAAGTGAACAATAGATGGAGGAGAGTGTGGATTCCTCTGATGCTCCACAGAGGCTCCAATACACAACAGACTCAGCAGAAATGAAGTAGCAGGATTTCCATTCAAAAATCTCAGACCCGTCTCTTTGAAGCTGTGTGACCCAAACAAGTGGATTAACCTCTCGGAGCCTCTATTTTCTGAAATATAGAATGAGACTCAAGGGGTAACTCACAGGATATTAGGAGAGAAAGGAACATAAAGTCTGAGAGGCAGCACGGAAGAGGAATTGGGAGTGTGGTTTCTGAAATTAAATGGATTCAAAGCCCAGCTACACTATCAGCCGGCTGTGTGACTTTGGGAAAGTTACTGATCTCTAGTTTCTCTCACTGGGAGCTAAGGTTGGAGTTCTAGGGAATTTCCTTTTCGTTGTGATCGTTACTAGAAACTCAGGAACTCAGAAAATACCCAATGCATCACTCAACCACTCCTCAGCCCCTGAGATTCCCAACTTCTCTAACCCCACCCCGGTGGCTGCCCAAAGCCAGTTGCTTTATGACTTTGTAACAGACAAAAATCATCTGAGTCAAGGCCGTTGACCAGGCCCCCTCTGCTTCACACCAGAGTTTCCCCAAGTTCCTGTTTGGTCACCTTTCTTGAAAAACAACCTATGCTGGTCCTAGAAGATCCCTGCTCAACGACCTTCTCCAACATACCTGGAAGGAGATCTCACCTACACACATCTTCTAGCGCCCCTCCTGAGCCCGCCCCAGCCAGCGGCAAAAAGACTGAAACAGGGCCCAGGAAAGGAGGTTGATGGAGTGAAATAGAAACACAACTCTTGCCCCTCGTGTTCCAGCCCTCAAGACATCAAAATCTTGAGGTTTCTCAGTTCTCACTGACAGTCAGAGCAGGCTTTCTCTAGAGTAACCGAAAGACTGGTACATGTTTAAAGAAACCTCGAGCGCTTCACATCGAGATGAGTCAGTGGAGGTTGGGAGCTCGTTGGACCGCAAAGAGAGTGTGCAAAGAGAGATGTGGACTCGAGCTCAGGGGCTCTTGGGATAATTCATCAAAGAAGGGGGATGGGAGAGGGGAGCCTTGATGTTGCACAAAAATCCATTCCCACCCAAGACTGCAAATACTCAGGGGCAAGCTGGGGACGACAGCTCCTGCCTCCAGAAATAGAAGATGAAGCTAGGAAGGCAGGTCCAAGTAGACAGTGGAGGGCTGGACAGCCACGCTCAGCATCAGGCGGCCATCCTTAGGACTGGTAGAGAGGTCCTAAGGATTTAGCAGGAGGGCACGATGGGGGTTGGCATCAGAGATATGATTGAGGAAGATGCGCCTAGCAGTAATGTGCAGTATAACGGGAGAAATGCCTGTTTATTTATGTGGCTCCATGCGCTTCCTCCTTCCTCCAAGACACCCCAACCCCAGAATTCCCATCCTAGGCAAACTCCCTGGATAATGGCAACTTGGATGTCATGTCATGACATTTCCAGCAGGTGGTGCTGTGGCCAAGCACACGGACCCACTGGCCCTGTGCTGCGGCATGGAAGCAAGATTGCTTGCTTGCTTGAAGGGAGCCCTGAGCCTCCAAAAGGTGCTAGAAGCAGGGTCCCAAGCATTGGTCTGTTGACCCTCCTGAGACTAGAGGTGCAATGGGTCAGCAAGTCCTGCCTTGTATTCATTTCTGGCATCACAGTTACTGTCTCTCATGGGCTGGTCCAATTACAGGAAGGGGTTTTACAGAGATGAATAGGTCACAGCTCTCAGACTTTAAGAGAGATAAGACTTCTGTATAAATCACCCTGTCCTGTCCACTTGCTTGGTCTCCCCTGTTTGACCCCCTGGAAGAAATAAATTCCAAGTCCAGCTCTCAACTCAGCCACCAAGCAGGACTGAGGCACCAGGGCTCACATCAGGCCTTGGGAGAACCTGGGTTCTCAACCTGCTGTTCAGAACTAAGGAGAGCCTCCTGGCTTCCAGAAAGTACCCAGCCTCTGACTCCTTCCCACATTTTTCTCTTTCACCTGCCTCTTTTCTCTTTCACCAAGGCCTTAGATTAGAAGCAAGTTAAAGAAAACATATCCATGCTAGGCTAGTCAAGTGATCTCGGGGAATGGCCTCACTCTTGTCACACAGCGACATGGCAAGGTTCCCACAGGGCAGCTTGGGAGAAGGGCAAACAAGTCATTCATTCATTCACTCGTTCAGCAGCACACAGTCTCTGGGCACCTCCTCATTTATGGACCTGAACTAGGTAAAAGGGACAATGTCCCTGGCTCAAAGGCAGGCTAGGGGCATGGGCCAGGTGAACCACCAGTGAGTGCTGGATGGATGACAGCCGGATGAGGGCTGTTTGGGGGAGCCTCATGGGTCCCAGAAGAACTTTCCTATTTGCCATTGAGAGGCAGTAAGGAACACTCCTTCATGCAGCCCTGTGAAAGCAGTCTACCTCCTCAGCCAGCCTCCACCAGAAAACAGTCAGGGCTTCACAGGTGGCTGCCCACCCACTGGGTGCAGGAAAAATGCTCCCCATTGGCTCCTGGCACCAGAGCAGGGCAGGACACACACATACCACCTCCACCACCTCAAGGTCTTGCTTCCTGCATAGCATGGAATAGGAAGGGATCGTCCAGACGCAGGAGTCACGGTCAGCTGAAGCTCGGCCTGGAGGGATAATCTGGGCCAGGATGGACTTTCCAATTCCAGAAGAGCCCCTGAAGAGCCAAGAGGAGAGGGAGCGCCGCCCTGCATTCTGATGCCCCTCCTTTCCAGGGCCCTATCTGGAGTTGAGGAGGAAGAAGCGGTGAAGGGAGTGAGACTGGGCCGCTGGCCAGGTGCTCCAAGGCAAAATCTGGTTCTCATGCTCTCAAATGCCGTGTCCAGAGCCTGTGATGAAAGTTCCCCACGTTCTCCCTAGCTCTGTGGGGTTTTTTCATAACAGAGAGCCAGCCCTGCTGAGAATAACTTTCCGACCTTGTCTCTTTAGGGAAGCCAATGAAGAACGTGTTGGTGGTGGCCCTCCTCGTCATTTCCAGGTGAGGTGTCCTGCCTGCCAAGGAAAGCTCCATTCCCTCTCCCAAATGCCCCTCAGCAAACCTAGCCCTTCTCAAACCCAGGCCCTGGGGTTCTGGTGGAATCACTGGGCACTTACTGGAAAGAAATAGACCCAGGCACAAATTTGGTCTTCTTTAAGCTGATGGCCACCCTCTCCATCTTCTGAGTAACCCTAGAAACCCACAGATGTTCTCTGAATTCCTTTACTCCATTTCAATTAAAACTTTTGGGAAAGCAGGTTTCCCTGCCTTCCCCGCTTCACTTCCAATATCCCCACCCAGGAGACAGAAAAGTAGACTTCTGAGTTCTTGGAGAGAGTTCTTTGCTTTGCAAAAAAGCAAAGGCTTGTGAGGTTACTGGGTCTGGAACATATGTGCCCACACCCATGAGTGTAAATCTTCATATGTAAGATGAGAAAAGAACCTGTGGGCGGCTTACTACCCTATCGCCCCAAACATGTCTTCCTCCCAAGATCTCCGGCTAAATGCTCCCTTCGAAGCCCCAGTTCCCTTTTCTGAAATAGACTGATCTGATCCTCACTGTGGGAAGGGCAGGGGAGGATGGAGACCCTGGAGGGACAGAGGGTGGATGGAACCCATCCTTCAGGGGGCCCCAGAACTCTGGAGGAGCAAAGGCCACCAGCTTACAGGTCTCAGCTTCTCAATCTCAGATGTGGAAACAGAAAATCCACACCCACCAAGTGCCAGAGTTAGAAATCCGCTCTTCGCCCGACTTTGCTGGGGTGGGGAGCTCTCTTGGAGCCGGAGGAGGCAGCTGAGGCCGGAGCTGGAGAGGCAGTACTTCAGAATTTGGCTCCTCCCCAGGTCTGGAGGCCAGAGAGGCAGTTTTCCAGGAGCTCTGGCCAGAGGCAGGCCCCAAGCTGGGCACTGTTCCCAAAGCCCCATCCCAGAGACCTCCTGGAGCTTGGGTTGTAGCCTACAGCCCGGCCCCCTTCCTCATCAGCCCTCCCTCCCCACCGTCTCCCCTCTTCCCAGGAATCAGAGGGCTGGGGTGCTAACAAGGGAGGCTGGAAGGTTGGGGAGGGGATGAGGGACAGCTGGGCTCATCCCCCACTTTACCTGGGGAGATGGGGGTGGCTCAGATGGGGCAGGATGTGGTGGGGCTGTGGGCTGCAGAGACATCAAGCCTGGTGGCCCCTGGTGAGGGGTGGGGCAGGTACGAAGAAGCGAAAAAGGAGGCAGAACGGGGCAGTGGGAAGCACACACCTTAGAGGCTGGGTGTATTGCCCACCAAAGCCCAGAGCCCCCTTATGTCCAGATGTCAGGTTTTGGGTGTTACCCTGGGCAGCCAAGGACAGCCAGCCTTTCGCAGGCCTCCTAGGCTGCAGTCATACCCAGAAAAGAGGAAAGGGTTGCCACTGACATCTCTTCTCAAGATAGCAATGGCCCAAAAAAGGCTCCAGGATATGATTTAGTCCTCACCCTGTCCCCACACAGAACAGTGATGAATCCAGAATTTGGAAGCGAGAAAGAGCCAGGATAAAGGCAAATCAGGAGACTGGGTTCCCGTTCTGGCTGAGTAACCTTGAACCAGTCCCATTGTTTCTCCAAGAGCCTCCTTTCATCACCTCTACACTCCCTCCAGTTCCCCAATTGTGTAAATCCATCATACAGGGCTGCCCAGGGCCCCATTCCCAGAGGACAGACCAGGAGTTTGCTGAGACAGTTTCCAGCCCAGCTCCCCGCCCCACATAGCTCAGCTACCCCATGTGTCTCCTTCATTGATCAAATCACAGCCGTCTGCCTGAACCTTCACCCTTCCCTACAAATAGCCGTCTGCCTGAACCTTCACCCTTCCCTACAGATAGCCGTCTGCCTGAACCTTCACCCTTCCCTACAGATAGGCTAAAAAAAAAAAAAAAAAAAAGCCCTGAATATGTGAGCTCTACTGTTTGGAATTTGCAAGAAGAGACAGCGAGGAAGAGAGAGAGGAGCAAGGTGTGGGGAGGGAGAGGGTGGGAAGACGGAGGGGAGGCGGAGATATGGCTGCGTTTCATTCCTTGCCCAAGAGGACTCACAGCTGAGGCTGCGGCCCCGCCATCCACTTGGGCCTGCATTGCCTGAGCTCCTGCTGCCTGCTGGTCTCTATGCCTGGGACCCCAGGGATCCATAAGCCTTCCAGTCACTCACCACCCATGATCACAGCATCTTGCCCCAACCCAGGGCTTTGTGGCCTCTTTACAGAGTTTTGCCTTCCTCTCTTCTCACTCCACTTCCCTGGTGGCTCAGGAGTAAAGAATCCACTTGCAATGCTGGAGACACAGGTTCGATCCCTGACTTAGGAAGATCCCCTGGAGAAGGAAATGGCAACCCACTCCACTTTTCTTGCCTGGGAAATCCCATGGACAGAGGAGCCTGGTGGGCCACAGTCCATGGGGTCACAAAGAGTCGGACCCAACTTAGCGACTATAACCACCACCACCTTCTCACTCTGGGCCCTCCTCAACCTTAGCCCAAGTGGATTTTCCCTCCAAAGCTGGAGTATGTTTGTAGGCCCCTCCCTTCTTTCTACCAGATTCCAAAGGAGACTCAAAAAGAAAGACCTACCATCCCATTCTTCTGGAGTTTCCAGCAGGCAAAATCAAAGTTCCATGAAGACAAAAGGATATCAGAATCCGAGTTAGGAACCTCACAACAACCACGTGAAGGAGATAATATTCATCTCCATTTCACAAATGAGAAAACTGAGGCTTGGAGAGACGAAGTATATTTAACCAGGCCAAGGCTCTTTTGACCCCCAAGGCTAGACCATTTCCAGTCTGCCATTAACACCTGTAAGATCAAGTCTCTCAGAAGACTTGCTACTTACTAGAAATGCAGAATCCCAGGCTTCACCCCATCCTATTACATCATATGAACCAAATCCCCAAGTTCAAGAGCATGTTAAGGTTTGAGAAGCCACCAATTTCAAACTGAAGAATCACCTAGAAAGTTTAGAAAAACAGATTCCTGGGCCCCCGCTCCTGACAGTTGGGTCGGGTGGGTCTCAGATGGGGGTCTAAGAATTCACAGATGATACTGATACAGTTTGAAACCACTGCTCCAGACAGTCCCAGGCAGTGAGATTTCAACCCACTCAGCTAAGCTGGAGCGTGTTTCTTCCCTGCAGGTGTGCCTCTGCCAAGATGAGGTCACGGACGATTACATCGGAGACAACACCACAGTGGACTACACGCTGTACGAGTCCGTGTGCTTCAAGAAGGATGTGCGGAACTTTAAAGCCTGGTTCCTCCCGATCATGTACTCCATCATTTGCTTCGTGGGGCTTCTGGGCAATGGGCTGGTCATGCTGACCTACATCTATTTCAAGAGGCTCAAGACCATGACTGATACGTACCTGCTCAACCTAGCCCTGGCGGACATTCTCTTCCTTCTGACTCTCCCCTTCTGGGCATACAGCGCAGCCAAGTCCTGGGTCTTTGGGGTCCACGTTTGCAAGCTCATCTTTGGCATCTACAAGATAAGCTTCTTCAGCGGCATGCTCCTGCTGCTATGCATCAGCATCGACCGCTACGTAGCCATTGTCCAGGCCGTCTCGGCCCACCGCCACCGTGCCCGCGTCCTTCTCATCAGCAAGCTCTCCTGCCTGGGCATCTGGATGCTGGCCATGGTGCTCTCCACCCCAGAGCTGATGTACAGCGGGATCCAGAAGAGCAGCAGCGAGCAGGCACTGCGGTGCTCCCTCATCACCGAGCACGTGGAGGCCTTGATCACCATCCAGGTGGCCCAGATGGTTGTAGGCTTTCTGATCCCCCTGGTGGCCATGAGCTTCTGCTACCTCGTCATCATTCGCACTCTGCTCCAGGCACGCAACTTCGAGCGCAACAAGGCCATCAAGGTGATCATCGCTGTGGTTGTGGTCTTCATAGCCTTCCAGCTGCCCTACAACGGGGTGGTTCTGGCCCAGACGGTGGCCAACTTCAACATCACCAGCGGCACCAGCTGCGAGCTCAGCAAGCAACTCAACATCGCCTACGATGTCACCTACAGCCTGGCCTGCGTCCGCTGCTGTGTCAACCCTTTCTTGTACGCCTTCATCGGCGTCAGTTCCGCAGCGACCTCTTCAAACTCTTCAAGGACCTGGGCTGCCTCAGCCAGGAGCGGCTCCGGCAGTGGTCTTCCTGCCGGCACACCCGGCGGTCCTCCATGAGCATGGAGGCTGAGACCACCACCACCTTCTCCCCGTAGGAGGCACCTCCACCAGGACTAGAGGGACCTCTTCCAGGGCCCCTCAGATCGGGGACACGGAGCAGAAGATCCAACAGCTGCCGAGGGAAAGGCCAGTCTGGCCATTAAGGTTTATCTCGTGGTGAAAACCTGAGCCGCAGAAGAACGCCAGCCCTCGCTAGTTACCTCAACCAAGGCTGCAAAGAGACGTGGTTGATAAGCTACCCCAGATCCTGCCACACTCCAAAACCAAGACCATTATCCTCTAAACCCCAAAACCAGAGGTGAAAGTCAAAAAACAGCTCACATCTCGCGAAGTGAAGGGGAGCAGGTGTTGGTGAGATCTAGGTGGTGAAAGGGGCCCAGCGAGCATTCCAGATCAATGTGCTTCTCAAAAGAAGTCCTCCCCAAGACCCAAGGCAAGGTCTTCCAGAAAGCCAAGCTTTGTCCCCAAGACCAGAGACCATGGGGAGACTTCTCGCCTGAGCAGGGGAACAAGGGTGCCAGTGGGTCAAACTAACTCTCTGAATCCCTGCCTCCATCTCTCTTTTTCCTCTGCCATCTGAGCCAGCAAGAATCGGCAGCCTCCAAGCCTCCTAAAAGCACGCTGAGCCCTCGCCTGCCTCCTCTCCTCAGGCTCTCCACGCTGAAGGGGTGTGGTGCTTCCCACAGGCCAGGCCCCGCCTAAGCCCTGTTTCCAGCCAGGATTCTGGGGCAGAGATGAAGTATGGCCGGCCCATCTCAGGTCTCAGCTCAGCTCCGAAGGGAGGAGCAGGCAAGGAGAAAGGTTAGGGGCCGGGGGTGGCCGCCTGCCGCCAGCCAATGAGCTGCTGCTTTGTTCTCTGCCACAAGGACAAAACATCTCTCATCCTGTTCTGCTTTCAGTTCATTAAGAGAGCAATTTTACTCATTACAAATAAAAGTTTTCCCTGGAGAAAACAACAACTTTAAAAGAAAGGGGAAAAAGTTTTTTTCAGTAAATGGCAAATGAGTGTGTTCTTGTTTTGCAAACCCCACACCCCACCTGACCACCCCCACAGCCCTTTTCTCCCCGAGGCTTCACTGTTCAGAGATGCTCAGAGCCACAAGGTCTGAGCCCTTCCAATGACACAGGCCCTGTAGTGGCTGAACGAGGTAGGAGGGCCAGAAGGACAGGGTGTCCAGCTTGCAAACACCTTTCCAGCGCTCACGGGACCCAAGCCTGTGCAGTCAGCAGTGATCTAGACACACAGTCTGAGCCAAGCTCTGCAAAGAACCAAGTTGTCCCTATAACGTCTATGGCTGGGAACCCTCCCTGACCCTTCAAGCACTTTCACACTATCCTGCTCATCTATCCCAGCTCAGTCTGGAACTGGACCCTCTGTCCCTTAGTCAGTCTCCCCAGGCTCCCAAATGGCGTTTAAAGGGAGGACCTCCCCCCAACACCCATCTGCTGTGGCATCCTGGATCCACGGGGCTTGAGATGGGACCCACGTGATACATCCTGTACTGGATGGTTGGGAGTCAGATCTGCCCTTGACCTTTCCTGGCCACTATTGCAACAATGGACTTCCATTGTGTGGACACCCATCGTGGAGGGGAAGGGATCAAGGAACAGCCACTGTCCCCATCACAGGCCCAGGACCCATGTCACTGGGTGTTCTGATGCCTGCCCAGTCCCCAGCTTCTCCAAGCCAGAGAGGCTAGTCCAGCCAATGATGTATGAGGAGGTGTCTGAAGGACCTGGTGCTATAATAGCTCAGGGTCTGGAGGTGGGAGGGAGCTGAAACACTCATGAAAAGGTGATTCCATCAATTTTCCAAAGTGAAAAGAGCCTCATTGGGAAAAGAGCCTGCCTGGAAATGAAACCCGTTCTCTCATCTTATAAGCACATTGCAGTACCCTCCTCTACCGGCTGCGCTGGGCTCAAGCCAAGACCAGCACCTGAGAAGGATGAGGCTGGCACATGGAGCCGTGGCACCAGCAGCCACATTAATATTAATCAGCACAGCTGCCATGGTGGGAGGGGTGACCCCAGCACAACTGCGGGCCTTAAGGGGAGCGTGCCGGGACGTAAGGGTGGGAACGCTGGTGTGTACATCCTAGTGAAGTTACACGTGGGAAAATATCCTCCCTTCCTGAAGGCGAGGAATGCAACAGAGCCGTCATGAGCAGGAAGCCAGGCCAACCGCACAAACACGCCACCTTGGATTCAAAATACGTTTTTCTAAAATATCTCCAAGTATTTGCAAAACCCCTAGCAACGTCCGTTCCCCACAGTGCTGTGTCTCAGAAGCACTGACCTTAGCTCACTGCTGGCCTGGTCGCTGCTCGCTTGCACAACGCTCTCTACCCTGAGGTGGGACGGGGGCCTAGGATGAAGGAAGGGACTCACTGGGAACACCCAGGGCCTCTCTCTTTCTCTCTCTCATCTGCCTCATGGTTCACAGCCCCATGACTCCTCCGAAACTCCCCTTATTTCCATCACCAATGCCTTGCCCCCTCTTCCTTCTCAGCTACAACCCCAAGCTATAAATCTGACTTTTTAGCCTGAAGCTGCATATCTCTTGAACCATGGATTCATGGAGGTGCAAGGAACCTCAAAGATCAGCTGGCCCAACCTCTAATCATTCTCTAGTTGGGAAAATTGAGGTCTGGGGGAGGAACTGATTTGCCTAAAGAAACACTGCAACATGGGGAAGTAGGTAAACTTGCTTTGGGGACTTGAGGATCTGGCAGGACTGCAGGAGGTGGGTGAGGGAGAGTGGAGACGCTGGAGCCTGGCCAACTTGGACTGTCATCTCTGCTGCTTCCCAGCTGTGTGACCTTCAGCTGTTGCTCAACTGCTCTGAGTCTCAGATTTCTCAACAGCAAAATGGAGAGGATTTGGCAAACACGTAGCACAATGTCTGGAATGCCTGGAACTCAGACTCTGCAGCCAGACCTCCTGGTTTGAATCTCAGCTCACTACGTGGGCTGGTTCCTTAGTCTCTCTGTGCCTCGGTCTTTTAATCTGTGTGATGAGGATGGGGCTTCCCAGGTGGCGCTAGCAGTTAAGAATCTACCTGCCAATGTTGGAGATGTAAGAAACACAAGTTCGATCCCTGGGTGGGGAAGATCCTCTAGAGGAGGGCAGAGCAACTCACTCTAGTATCCTTGCCTGGAGAATCCCATGAACAGAGAGGCCTGGTGGGCTACAGTCCATAGGGTCGCACACAGTCGGACACAATTGACGTGCCTTAGCATGTACATAATGTGGATAACCAAGGAACCTACTTCTTAGAATGGTTCTGAGCAGTAAATGAATTCCTATATGTAAAATGCTTGGAAATCCTTAGAAAGGATTGTTGGTAATCGTTAAAATGTTCAATAAATGGTAGATTTTTTAAAGTTGCTGCTGCTTCTGCTAGGTCGCTTCAGTCGTGTCCGACTCTGTGCGACCCCACAGACGGCAGCCCACCAGGCTCCCCCATTCCTGGGATTCTCCCGGCAAGAATACTGGAGTGGGTTGCCATTTCCTTCTCCAGTGCATGAAAGTGAAAAGCGAAAGTGAAGTTGCTCAATCGTGTCCGACTCTGCGACCCCATGGACGGCAGCCTACCAGGCTCCTCCATCCATGGTATTTTCCAGGCAAGAGTGGCACTCCAATGAGTGGAGTGCCATTGCTAACCACAAGGAAATCAAATTCATTTCCATTCCCCTATAATTTATAAATCAAGCTGGAAGACAACTTTGAAATTAGTCTCTGCTTCTCACTCATTGTATGGGTGAGTCAACTGAGGCTCGGAGAGGGAAATGACTCTCCTGAGGTCTCCCATGAGCTCTAGGCAATGGTAGAACTTGATGGTTCTCAAGCTCCCATCCAGAGCTCTTCCCCCAGTTCACCACACTGGCTTGCACACATCCCCCCTCACACGCACCAGTCTCATCCAAAACTGTCCAGCACTTCTTAGGCAGACTCTGTCCCTCTTGTCCTGCAGCAGGTCCTAAGAAGAACCTCTCCTCTCCCTCTTCAATAGTTTCCATCCTGGCCATTAGGCTGGGGAGAATGAAGTGCAAAAGAAATATGGCAGTGGTTACAAAGGAAATCGGGCAACTGATTTTTTTAAGAAAGAATCCGCTCTGGATGTTAGGTTCTCGGTTGCATTTCTGTGTTGAGGGTGAACAGTTCGAGGAAGAAGAAACTGGCCTCTGAGGGTCGGGGGTTAAGGCAAATGACATGGGGAGGAGGGAGATTCTGAGAGGTGAGCAGAAGGCAGTGGGGAGGAAGGGGAGGGGTGAGTTCTAAGGATGACGTAGCTGGGAACTAGATTTGGAGAGTGTTCTCAGTGGGTGAAAGCTACCCCCACTACACTCACACAAACACACACAGCATGCATGCATTTCCTTGAGCCTCCTAGTCTCAGGTTGGGAGGAAGGGGCTATGTTAGCCCTACAGACAGATGGGCCCATGGCTTTCTTTGCCAGAAATGGGTTACAAATGGCCCAGTTTCCCTGGTCTGAGCCCATAGAAAAACCCCCCAAGGAAGAAGAAGAGGGATCTCTCCCTTAACTCAAAAGAACAACCCTGTCAGCCCTCCTAGCCCCCACCCCAGGAAAGAGGCCCTGCAGGAAGTAGAAGCCTTGTCTCACACACACACACACACACACACACACACACATCCCACACAAACCACACACGCAGACACACAAACCACACACACACACAGACGGACACACAAACCACACACACAGAGACACACAAATCACACAGACAGACACACAAACTGCACACAAACACCAACCTCCCTGTCATTTGTCATTTATCTTGTCTGAGGCCCAGAAAGAGATCCAGACAAGCGGCCTGCGGCAGAGAAGATTCACAGCCCTTGCTCGGCAGCCAGTGCAGCGCTAGACCAAGACATGAATCAAACTGAGCTCATTCTCCCTCGGGCTCCTCTGTGTGCGGGCATGTGTGTGTGGCTCGATTCAGACTTCCCGGTGGCTGTCAGTTCTCTGCCTCCCACGCTTCCACTTTGAAGGTGGAGAAGACCTTATGTTGCCTGTTGTCCGTCAGCCTCAGGGTGTTCACTTGCTGGGCTGTTGTGCGTCACAGCGACCACTACACAGCGTGCCTCTGGATTCTCATCTCTGGGGAAATAAACATCTCCCTGCAGGACGGGGCGGGGGCAGGTTTTGCCTGGTACTGAGGGTTTGTTTAGTTCCCTCTCGTGGCAGTGGGTCCCAAGGTCAGACTGCAAGGGAGCCAGAGGGCAGGGGAGGAAACATGCCTGGTCCCGGCGTCCTCTGAGGCTGGGTCAGAACTCGCTTGGGACACAAGAGATGATCATTGCTCTAAGTAAATATCTGACATGGTGAAGTTCAACAGATGTCGCAGATGAAACGCCCCCAAACTTTCCCAATGTTTACAAAGCGGCCTGGGAACTCGTGCACATTTATCTTGCATGGTTTATGCAAACTGCACTCAGAGCTGAGCAGAAACATGATCACATGCAATGGCTGAGGGGTGCGTTCTTCGCAGGCTGGGGAGGGGTGGATGTGGCCAAAGGCATGTGATCAAGCCAGGCGCCAGGAGTCACCCACAGAGGCACCCGGGCTTCCTCTTGCCCGCCCTCCCTGACAGCTGACCCACCCCCAGGCTTGCCTGCGTGAACCCCCCTTTCCACCACACACCTGCTCTGCTCACCTCTGTCAGGGATGCTCATTTGCTGAGGGCACTGCTGCTGCTGCTGGCAACCTCTGGACTCAACAGTTAGGGAAAAGGGGAGCAGAGAGAAGGACAAGGCCTGAGCAGTTCACAGACCCAACCCTCTGCATGCCCCCTCCATACGAGAGGCAGGCCCAGACCCATCTGGGCATCCTCCAATCCCGTCAAAGGCAGAACTTGGATTTCGGTCCAAGAACTGTATACCTCCCCCACCCCAGCCTCCCTTTCAGTTACCCAACTCCTGCCCAAGCCCCCTTACCCTCAAACTTGGACATGGACTATTCAGAACTTGTGAGCTTTCATTTCTGGAGGACTCAGAGCTGGAGACAGTGGTTGGAGGAGGGGAGGGTCAAGAAAGGGACTTCAGGAAACATGGAGCCTCAGGGTGTGGAAGCAGCCTCGAAGAAGGGGAGGGGTCCTAACCTGGTTGCTCACAGCTCACGGTGCTGAGTGGCTATGATGCTCCAGGACTGTGCTCTGTATTCCATCTCCTGCTAAATTCTTATAACAACAGGTGAGGAAACCTAAGCTTAAAGAACTTGTGTAACTTATCTGAGATAACACAGCCAGCAAAAGTAACTACAACTTGGGACTTCCCTGATGGTCCTGTGGTTAAGACTTCACCTTCCAATACAGGGGGTGTGGATTCAATCCCTGGCCAAGGAGGTAAGATCTCACATGCCTCACAGTAAAAAAAAACCAAAGCATAAAACAGGAGCAATATTATAACAAATTCAGTAAAGACATTTTTAAATGGTGCACATTAGAATCTGCCCACAGTGTGGGAGACCTGGGTTCGATCCCTGGGTCAGGAAGATCCCCTGGAGAAGGGAATGGCAACCCGCTCCAGTATTTCTTACCTGGAGAATTCCAAGGACAGAGGAGCCTGGTGGGCTACAGTCCACTGGGTCGCAAAGAGTCAAACACGACTAAGTGATTAACACCACATCAAAAAATCATAAAAAAAGAATAACTACAACTTTATTAGGATTTTATCATGTGCTACACACTGTACTAAGCTTCCCATCTTATCCCATTTCATTTTCACAACAACTCTACTTGAATCCCATTTTATAGAAGAGGAAACTGAGGCTCAGGGAAGTTAAGGAGATTTGTCAAAATCACACAGCTACCATTTGATAAATGATTTTTAAGTGATTTCAACCAGTTCTAGCTGGCTTCTCAAGTTCATGCTTCTGCCACTCCACCCCAGGGCCAACTAAATAACTGTTTATTCATTGTCAAATACATACAAAGCCCCTACTTCTTGCCAGCCATTGTGTTCAGTACAGCCAACATTTCTCATAACTCATTGAAGGCAGAGCACTGACTTGGGAGGAGGGAGATCAAGCGACAATTACACAGCCCCACCTGCCCAGGGGGATGTAACCCCACAGCTGGGCGGCAGCCAGACTCTGTTGCTCCCTTCGCGCTTTGCTTCCCTTTCTCTCCTCCAGGCCCTGATTTCCACACAGGCTTCTTCCACAGGCTCACCCTGCGGGGCTGTGTGCCTAAGAGGTAGGGGTGTCCTGGCCCTCCCACGGGCTCACTGGGCAACACGGGGCTGTGAGGTGAGGGAGCTGGACTAAACGGGTGGGGTCAGCCAGCAGAGCTCTGGGCACACTGATGCCTGAAGAGGTGCAGAGTGAGTGGGTGAGGGGCTGAGGAAGCTGCCACACCTCCAGCTGTGGTTTCTGGTGGGGCCACCGAGGCAGCAGGTGGAGGGAAGTGCTTGTCACTCATCCAACAAAGGCAATAAAACAAAAGCCTCCCGGGGCTCTGTGGGCACAGGCCGCCAAGGCGCCAAAAATAAAACACACACCTTTCCTTTGATAGACCCTAGCAGCTGCGGAGGGGCCTGGCCCCAGGGGAGTGGTGAGGAAAGAGCTCAGATTTCATGCCCAGCACACCTCCCCCTCCCCGCACCAACACACACACACACACACACACACACACACACACAAGCAGCATACTCACTCATATACATGACCAGCTTCACGGGTCTGAGACCCATGCAATCACAGAGTCTGTACTCAGAAGGGCCCATACCTGATGAAATGCTCAACTGTCTGTGTCTTGAAATTCTTCATAATTTTTGAACAAGAGGCCCAGGATTTTCATTTCGGACAAGGCCCTGCAAGCTCTATAGCTGATTCTTTGAGTATGCATCTTTAAGTACGTGCGATCACCAAATGTTAAGAAGCACAAAACAGTTATATCAGACAATATATACACTGTACACACACACACACAAGTACAGATACATAAACACCCCACCCCACATCAAACAACAGTCATCCCTCGTGCACACTCACTGTAGTGCACACACACAACCCAGAGGGCCGTGGACACTCAGAGCTGATGCTCAAGACCTGCAGCCCATTGGCATAGTTTGATCAACTTTTAACACTGGGGGCAGCAGAGAAAAGCACTAGGGAATGGGTCTTGGGGTGGGGTGGAGAAACAGGTTTGTTTACTCTGTCCCCAACATCCCCAGCAGCTATAGCCAGCTTCTTTCATTGGCCTGGTACCAGGAGCTGGGACCAAAAGAAAGGATGAGCATGGAAAGTGGAGAGGTCAGAAAAAAAGAAGAAAGTAAAGGAATCAAATGGGGAGTGGGTAGGACATGCATGGAGAGGGAGAGAGGACAGCAGGGCAGGAGGGAAGTCTCCAGGCAGGGAGCCTGCTCAGTGGTCACATCAGAGTTTAGACAGTCTTGGAGGGACTTCTCTGGTGACTAAGACTTCCAGTGGCTAAGAATCTGTGCTTCCAATGTAGGGGACCCAGGCCATAACTAAAGATCCTGAACGTTGCAACTAAGACTTGGAACAGCCAAATAAATAATTTAAAAAAAAAAAAGAAGAAGGTCTTGGACTCAGAAAGTAAGAACAATGACTCTGACCTTCCCAAAAGTACAGCACACCCCACCTCACTCCAGAAGAGAGGCAGTTCTAAGCTCCCCCATCTCTGCTTCTCAGTAGCCACCAGTCCTTGGGCAAAGTACTTTTCAGCCCCAGCCCCCGTCTCACATCCTCATTGCAGGTAGGCATCAATACTGTGCTCTCACCTCCTGGATTCTCCCCAGCACTGGACATCTCATCTCCTTGTCAGGGCTTGCCATCCGATCCTGGGCTCAGAAACTCCCTCCTTCCCAGCCAGATGCAGATGTGGACCTAGCCCAGCATCCTTTCAGGGACCGTCAGCATCCCCATGTTCTTTATGATCCCACTGCACCTTTCCCCCGACAAGCCAGGAGGACCCCAAGACCTGGGACTTTTTCTTCCTCTTCTACTTTCTGCCCCCAGCCTGACTTCCCTTATGTAAAGCTGTTCCAGGCTCTCTGCCCTGAGATCCCAATAATCTGTTAGGTGGTGCCACACACCAAGGAGTCACCAGTAAGCAAATCAGCTCTGAGGGGAGTCCACCGTGCCCTCGGGCTGTCCTCATTACAGTCACCTTCAGGGAAAGAGGAGCTGCCATCCAAGTGGCACGTGAATAACCTTGGTTTCACTGGAATTCTTCCAAGAGCGCAGGTCCCTCAGACCCCCACGCACTCATACTCCCTTGATTTTCAAGAAGGAAACAAAGGCATTGAAGAATGAAAGGGTGGGAGCAAGCAAGTAGCAGAGTTGCGGTCTGTGGTCTTTCTGATCTGCAGCCCCTAGGAGACCAGACATAGCGTGGTCCTTCCCCACTGCCCAGCCTCTCCAGTGGGCAGATGCCTTCTATTCCCCAGGCCAGCCAGGGCAGGGGGTTGGTCATCAGAGGTCCCCCAGACAGGGAGGAGGGAGCAAAGCAGAGCATTTGGCCTGAGATTCCCATATCAGCTTCACCTTTTACAAGTACTCTCTCCTTCCAAGCCATAGTTTGCCCCATGTGAAAATGGGCACCGTGTTCCCTTAACAACTTTCCTAGAGCTGTTGGGAGAATTCCATTCAATGAGATCAGGAGGAGGAGGAGCCCTCTGTGACCACAAAGTGATAAGAAAATACAAACTTTCTTTGTATTGGTTCACTTAATGATCTCTAACTGGGAAATTCACACACAACAGGGGTCTCATCTTGGTGGTGACCACACATGAATGCCTCCAGCCTAGACATCAGTCTTTTTCTTTTTTTTTAGTTTATTTATTTTAAATGAAACAAAAATGAATATTTTAATGAGAGAAGATACAGTTCACAAAAAATAGACATCATAACCACAAAGACACCTAACATTAGACACCTAACCACAAGGAAACAAAGATATATAAAGCAAAAATTCAGAAGAAATATAGAAAAAAAGAAAAAAATAATCATAGTGAGACATATTAACGTTTCTCTGAGAATATTTTATCAAGGGCAGAAAAAATAAGAATAGGAGCATCTGGAATGATGTAATTAATAATTTAAATATAATATTAATTATATTAACTTATATCCTGCTGCTGCTGCTAAGTCGCGTCAGTCGTGTCCGACTCTGTGCGACCCCATAGATGGCAGCCCACCAGGCTCCACTGTCCCTGGGATTCTCCAGGCAAGAACACTGGAGTGGGCTGCTATTTCTTTCTCCAATGCATGAAAGTGAAAAGTGAAAGTGAAGTCACTCAGTCGTGTCCGACTCTTAGCAACCACATGGACTGTAGCCCACCAGGCTCCTCCATCCATGGGATTCTTCAGGCGAGAGTACTGGAGTGGGGTGCCATCGCCTTCTCTGAATCTTATATCCTACACAAATATATTTAAAATTCTGTATGTTATACATTGCTATTAGATAGACATCAGTCTTTAGGGAGGGTAGAGAGAGACATTTCCCACGACAATCACTGGAATAATCTCTGCTGAAGGCATGGGTGCCTGCTTTGACTTTTTAAGGGTAATTTTTCCCCTGGAGACGTAGGAGTTTAGCACCCCTGACACATGAGAACCGAAGTCTCTTGCTTCAGCTGCAGGGCAGGGGAGCGACATGCCACACGCTTCTGACCACAGTTCCTTCCAGGAAAGGAGGTTTCAACCACACTTCGAAGGTTTTTCCCAACCCCTGATTGGCTGGCCAAGCCACGGCCTGGCCCAAAATAGATCAAAAATGTTGGTGGAATCAATAGCAAGTTTGGGGTCTTTCCACACCTTTGACTCATAAGTTTTCACTCTGCCCAAAAACCCCTGCACTGCAGAGATATGCCCGGGGAATGGGCTCTGCTATAAGCGTGCTGGTCAAGAGCAAGGGTAAAGGTGCCCTTTCAGACTCACTGCCCTGGGAGAGTCCCAGACAGTAAATAGATGACCCTGCCTTCCAGCGTCCACCCCCCGCCCAACCCAGGCACCCAGTCAGAGCTGTCCGGCTCTGACGCGCGGGCGCCTCTGCAAACAGATGCCGTTTCCATGGGAACTGAAACCCCCGTTTGTTTTTCCTCTCAGACACTCTGTAATTTCCAGCATGACCTGTGCAACGTCAGATCGTAACCTCATGGCAAGCTGCTCTTCCGAGGGTGTATCCAGAGCAGGCAACTGAACTGACCCAAAGAGGTCACAACAAGCTCCCCCTGCTGACCCCAACACAGGAGAAGGGCCTCCAGTGGTCATGGGCACCAGCCCCCACCCACTGCCCTGCTGCAGAGAGTCCCACAGAGCAGGCAAAGCCAGAGACTAGTCCTTGATCTTCCTGAGGGAGGCCTGGGGTGGGGGGGGGGAAGCACCGACAGTGACCCATTTCCAGTTAGAAGTGGGAGGGAAGAAAAAGGTCTCAATCTGGCAGGCAGGGCCCCGGCGATGGGTAACAGATGACTTCTAGCTGCAGGGGAGGGGAGGTTGCAGCAGTTGGATCATCAGCCTCTATTGTCTGAGCCTCTGAGGAAACAGCCACAGAGGTAAAAACAGAGCAGAGAAGGGGACTCAGGGTGCTGAGAGGGTGGGGGTGACAGGTGGACGAGGCAGCGGGGAGCTGGATGAGAAGAGAGTGCACAGAGGCCGCCTTTCTCGTAAAATGTTCTGCTGTCTGGCCCCCATTCCGCTCAGACTCGGATCCTGAGGAGGCAGGTCCTTCCCCTGTTGAGCCCTGAGAAGACCGCAGCCCCAGGTGGCCCCAGCACCTTCGCCACAGCCCCCGAGACACCCAGGGCCAAAGGACTCAGCTGAGCCCGCTCAGGCTCCTGGTTCCTGGAGGCCATGGCTGTGTCTCCTACCACCTGCAAGGGCAACAGGGAAAGTTCTCTCTGGGCCCCAGGGGGCCCCGGAAGAGGAGAATGAGCGAGGGCTGGAGTCTAGAAGCCTTTGAACTAGGCTCTTGACCTCACTCTCACTCCGAACACCCTCGTCAGCAAATGGGGCATAATAATAATAACGCCCACTCTCTCCCCTTCCAGGGCTGTGTTGTGGGCAAGGTGAGGAAACTTGGTGTGAAAGTGCTTGACGCCCGGAGACCTTGTTATTATGGTTATTTTCACCTATGGGGAGAGTCCCACCCCACCCGGTTTCACCCAGGCTCCCACCCTACTGCCCACCCCTTCCCACAGAGCCCCCAGCCACAGGCCAGGGCGCTCAGGCCTCATTCCCCGATTACTCAGTGGGGTCCACCAGGCAGGCCTCAGCCCCGGCCGGTAGCAGGAGTACAGGGAGAGGAATGCTCGGAGGGAAACAGGATGTGGCCAGGCTGACAGCTGCTTTCCGGGGACCCCGTGGCTCGGGGAGCCCGGCCCTCACCCTCCTGCCCTCCGCCGTGTGAGCTTGTCGAGGCCATGCCAACCCAGGCCACCTCTCTGCTGCACCTTGCGGTGAGCAACAGCACTCAAACCACTGACCTGATTTTCTGCAAAAGGGAAAAGATAATAGGGCACTTCCACGTGGGCGGCACACACAATGGAAACTTTCTCTGTTTCCTTGACAGGAACCCAGCTCTGAGAGAGAGAGGGAGAGGCTGAAGTTTCTGTACTAGGAGCTTCCTGCAGTCCCAAAGCCAGGTGTTTACCTGGGGCAGAGACCTGAGTTCCTGGAGCCCTTCGGCCAGGGGCCAGTGTCTCAACACCATCGAAGTCTCTATGAAACCTCCGGAGGGGAGATAAGCTCCAGCAGGGTAGGGCTGTGGACCAGGCCTCCGCAGACCACCACCTCCCCCACCCCGGCTCTGGCTCTGTGCTGGGCCCCCACAAAGGGGTTCAGAAGAGCTCCGTCTCCCTTCCCCAAAGGATCTCTCAGGTCCTGGGTCGACATGTTTGCTAAATGAACAGGTACCTCTAATCCCTGTACTTTCTTCACGCCCAGGGTCCCATGGACCTCAGAGGTATCTTGGGGCCAGATCCTACCATCCGTAAGGATTGAGGTCTTCTCAGGGTCGGTTCTCAAGGGTGGGTAACTGTCCTTATCATCTATCAATCACCCTCAGAGGCGGCCGCCTCCCTCTGGGCCTGGGGCAGCGCGCAGAGGAGCTGCTGAGTGGACGGGTTGGTTACCCACCAGCACGTGGTCATAGAGAAGCACGGCAGAAGGGACACCAGAGGTCACCAGCAGCTCCTTCAGGACAAGCCTAAGGCCCAAAGTGTCCTTAGCCCTCACTCCCAGTTATCCACCCTCACTACTCAAACTGCTGGTCCTGAACCCGGGAGCTTATAAGAAATGCAGAGGCCCAGCACCTTGGAATGGTCAACTGCAGGCAGGGGCAGACCCAGACACCAGAAACCACTGCCATCACAGCCACCAGGTTCAGAGCCCCCCACCCTACATCCCTGATGGCGAGAAGACAAATGGGACGCCCTTCTCCCTAACCTGAAACCACAAGCTCGTGATCACTCACAGCAGCATCTCAACAGAAGACTCCAGACTTCTGGGGGAGGCGGAGAAGGAGGGCTGAAGGCAGAGAAAACAGGACTCGGGCACATTAGCACCACCTAACCCAGTGGACACTGGGAAAGGAAGGCTCTACTTTCACATACTATCAAAGTGAAGTGAAAGTGCTAGTCACACAGTCATGTCCGACTCTTTGCGACCTCGTGGACTATATAGCCCACGAGGCTCCTCTGTTCGTGGAATTCTCTAGCCAAGAGTGCTGGAGAGGCTCGCCACGCCCTTCTGCAGGGGATCTTCCCAGCCTGAGGATCAAACCCAGGTGTCCTGCATTGCAGGCAGACTCTTTACCATGTGGGCTACCAGAGAAGCCTCTTATCAAAGGAGGATAGAATGGAGACTGATTGAGTGACTCTCCTGTATCTACAAGATTTTATATTTATATTTAAATGCAATCAGTGTTCCCCACAGGACCTTTTATCCTTACTGGCTTTGTCATTCCTGAATTCTTAGTCTGATTGGTCTCTCAGTTGGCTGGCTTTGGTTTTCAAGATATTTTTATTCCAACAAGGACTCATAGAATTACATTCCATGATTTCTTTTATGTTTGATAATGTCTCTTTATAATCATTGGAAATAAAAGCAACTTTAAAGGGCTTCTGCAGTGGCTCAGACAATAAAGAATCTGCAATACAAAGGACTCTGGTTGGATCCCTGGGTGGGGAAGATCCCCTGGAGAAAGGCATGCTACCCACTCCAACATTCTTGCTTGGACAACTCCATGGACAGAGAAGCCTGGCAGGCTACAGTCCATGAGATCACAAAGAGTTAGACATGACTGAGCGACTAACACTTGTAACACTTGCCAGGTGAAAAATTAAAAAGAAATGCAGCTGCTCAGGCCCTAGGCCTTTAAATCAATATCCACCTTTTGACAAGATCCCTAGTTGATCCCTCAGCCCAGGCGTGGGACTCCTAGGAGTTACGTTCTGCCCACAGAGCTGCAGAACCCAGAACAGGGTGCAGCCAGCCCACCCAAGTTACCACTGCTTTCCTCTCCCAGCCAAGAGAGTCAGATGAGGTTGACATAGTTGTAACCTCAGCGGGTCCTAGCTATCCGTGTGGAAGATGGCAGGAAAGGACAACCCCACCCTGGGCGTGGAGAACCTGCAGGCTCTCTTCTGCCTCTCATCCCGCCTTCTTCCACCTTCTGAAATCAAGGGGCAGCCAAAGGAAAAAAAAAAGAAGGATGTTTTGGACTCCCTGGGAGGTCCAGTGGTTAAGACTCCATGCTTCCAATGTATGGGGCCAATGTATGCACTACACACATGTCGTCTGGCCTGACCTAAACTTTTAAGGACTTTTGGTTTACCTGCTTTCTAGCAGCTGATAATGAAGGGTTCCAGTTTCGCCTGCCCCTTGGCTTGCGTCCCTTGGTTAGCCCTCTTCCAGACACCAGTGCAGGCATGCATGTAAGTACACTGTGTCGTGTCCCACTCTTTACAACCCCATGGACTGTAGCCCACCAGGCTCCTCTGTCCATGGGATTCTCCAGACAAGAATACTGAAGTAGGTTGCCATTTCCTTCTCCAGGGGGATGTTCCTGACACAGGGATCGAACCCATGTCTCTTGTGTCTCCTGCATGGGCAGGTGGGTTCTTAACCAACTGAGCCACCAGGGAAGCCCTCAGACCCCCAGACTAGAGTCCACATTTGGGCCTCTGATCCCTGCAGGCAATCTGCACTCCAGCTGAGCCCCAGCTGACTTAGGGAGGGGAGCTGTGTTGGGAGGAAGGCAGTTTGGCTGAACCGGAAAGCCATTAACAGCTATCAACACCCCTAGGGTGTGAATATCATTGATTCATTTACTGCTGTAACATCCTAGTGCGAATTAGCTGTTGGCTCTTCTTTAGTTGGCTGGCAGAGAGTGGGATGGGACATCTGGACTGTCTGAGTTTTGATAGAGGAAGCAGCCTCAGGAAGGAGAAAGTACTGGTCCAGTTAGTTTCCAACCCTCTCGCCCTGCTCCATCTGGCACTGCTCCATCCTAGGGCAAAGGATTCAGGGGAAGTCTCCACCCACCAGAGACGTCTGCACCTGTGGGTGAAACTACCAGGTTCCTGTTTTATGCAGTCTCCTGGCCTGGGATTCTGAGGGTTCAGTGAGGAGGGGCGTTGCCTCCATCTACCCATGGGTCTCCCATCTCAGAGCACTGCTTTTAAGGCAGTCATCATATTTCCCGTGAGGGGAGGGAGGGAGGAGGAAAACTGACTTTTAAGGGACTCATTATGGGTTGGTCACATGTTAACTGTGTAATCAGCAGCTCATTCAGGTCTCACAACACTGTGAGTTGGTACTGCTATTATTCCCATTTTACAGTCAAAGAAACTGAGGCTGGAAGAGGTTAATAATGTGCCCGAGGGCATCCAGCTATTAAGTGGCTGAGCTAGGATTAGCATCAAGATGTTCCATCACTGGCCAGGTCCAGAGAGGTGAGGCTGTGAATTGGTTTGCTCTTCCTCCAAGACCAGCTGAAGGAGGTGAGGGCTCTAACACCTCCCTCTTCATCCTGAAGGCTCTCTTCCTCCTCTCTCTCCTCCTGAAGAAAGATAACAAAAGGAAAGGGAAGATGCCAAGCTAGCCCATGGAGCACAGGCTGGGGACCTGGATTCCTGCCCCTTTTCTGGATCCAGTGACCGAGCCAGCATTGGCCTGGGGCCAGGGTTCCCTGGGCCCCTCATGTTAATTCCTGGCCTGTCACTCCCGCTAGGACTGTCACTTTCCAAAGTCACCTGCCTCTGGTGCTCCAGCAGGCACAAACCTGGGGCACGGGGAGGATCCAGCTGGGCCTGGAGCGGGGCCAGGGCTTCCTCCAACCAGGGCAGGTGGGCACAGGATGAGAAGAGACAGCGGTGGCCTCTCTCAGGCTAAGCGGTCAGCAGCCTGGAGTAGCTGATCCTCCCTCCCCTGAGCTATGCCAACCCCATAGTTCAGTTCAGTTCAGTCGCGCAGTCGTGTCCGACTCTTTGTGACCCCATGAATCGCAGCACGCCAGGCCTCCCTGTCCATCACCAACTCCCGGAGTTCACTCAGACTCACGTCCATTGAGTCCATGATGCCATCCAGCCATCTCATCCTCGGTCGTCCCCTTCTCCTCCTGCCCCAATCCCTCCCAGCATCAGGGTCTTTTCCAATGAGTCAGCTCTTCGCATGAGGTGGCCAAAGTACTGGAGCTTCAGTTTTAGTATCATTCCTTCCAAAGAAATTCCAGGGTTCATCTCCTTCAGAATGGACTGGTTGGATCTCCTTGCAGTCCAAGGGACTCTCAAGAGTCTTCTCCAACACCACAGTTCAAAAGCATCAATTCTTCTGCGCTCAGCCTTCTTCACAGTCCAACTCTCAAATCCATACATGACCACTGGAAAAACCATAGCCTTGACTAGACGGACCTTAGTCAGCAAAGTAACCCCATATTTAGGAAACAAATATTTACTGAATATGTCATCACATTTTGCCATGAGCAGCATTGCTGTGATGCTATGTCTCTTTGAGGAAACTGAAGCCCAGAGAGGTTGACCCACGCACACAAAGTCTCATGGCCAGTGAGGGTACTGAAGCTAAGGGGCAAGCCCAGGCCTCTCTGGTCCCTCTTCTTCTGGCCTGATACCAGGACTTCCATCCTTTAAAAGTGAGACTTGAGGATTTCCTGGGCAAGCCAGTGGTTAAGGTTTCACCTTCCAATGCAGGAAGTACAAGTTCGACCTCGGGTCAGGGAGCTAAGATTCCATGTGCCTTGTGGCCAAAAAGTCAAACATAAAGCAGCAATACTACAAGAAATTTAATAGACTTTAAAATGGTCCTCATCAAGAAAAGAAAAAAATATATTTTTTAAAATCTAAAAAAAAAATTTTTTTTTTTAATTAAAGTGAGACTTGATTTTGGAGACCAGAAGCAGAGTCTCTGTGCTCCCAGGTCCTCCAGCCACTTGCCTGTGGTCACTGCTGCCCTGGGCCTGACCACTGCACTGCCCTGAAGCCTGGAGGGTCTCACCACGGGGCAGGGGCAGCTGGGGAAGGTATAAAGAACAGTCCTTCCTCTGCTCAAAAGCCTCCCCAAGCTGTCTAGCACCTGCTCAGTGAATGCATACTTCCCACACAAGCCCTCCTCAGTTACCTCCACAGTCTCAGGTGTCCCTGTGACTTTCCGCCAGTTCTCTGTTTCGCCAAAACTGGACTGATCTGTGTTTCCCCCAGGAGACCTGAATTTCCCTCTCCCTCCACTTCTGCACATGCTCTTTCTTCCCCCTGAAGCCCTCCTCCCAGTCATCGCCACCTGTCAGAATCCCATATCTCCTGCGGGGCCCATTACAGACATCACTTCCTCCAAATACCCTTTTAATATGAACTCATCCCCTTCACAGGGATTTCTACAGAACACCTCACTCCCCCAGGCTATTATGAGCTCCTGAGTGCAGAGTCCTGCCCCTGTATCTGTCACAGTGCTGGCTCTGGGCAGGGACCTAGCAGACCTGGTGGAACTGATCACCAGAGCTCTCTCGGAAGCAGGCCTTGCACCTACAGGGGCCTGGGGTGGCTCAAAGTGGGACTCAGACTTCCTGGGGTGCAGGGTTTTCTTCAGCAGGGCTCACCCCTCTCCCGGGCTGCTTAGAGGTGCCAGCTTTGTCACCAAGAATCAGGAGAGATCTGGGAACAGCGTGCGAAGCCAAGGAATGTCCCACCCACAGCATCTGGAGCCACTTCCTTCCTGGAAGGAGAAGAAAGGAGAAAGAGGAAATCCAACCTCCCCCAACATGGGCGTGTGTGTGTGTGTGTAGGCTGGGCTCCAGGTGGGAAAGGAGGCTGCCAGGAGACAATCGGAGGCCCTGGAGACCCCTTCTCCCTTCTCTGCTCCTTCCAGCCTCTCCTCTGTGAATCCCAGACTTTTGTCCTCCACCCCTTTTCTGTCTCTTTCCCCACCTCCACCTCTCCCATCTCTCACTCCTTTATCGCCATGACCACCATCCCCCTGGACTCCACTGCAGAAAGACCACACATGACTCTGAATTTCCGCCCCTTATCTCACCATCCCAGGCCTTCCTAACAGTCTGCCAACACCTCTCCACCCCTTCCCGCCTCCAGCTCTCCCCCTCCCTGAGCTTTCCCACCTCTTGACTGTGTTCCTGTGATTCCCTCAGCCCACAGTGACCTTCCCCACCCCACCCCATGCTCTCCATCTCACCCTGGGCATGACCTGCCTCTCCTCCAAGGTCCCCTCGGGTGGCACTGCCTGGCTCCCAGGTCAGAATGCATCACCCTCTTCCCTAGGCTCCCACTCACCCAGTGCTCACCACACTCTGCCCTGGATAGAAATAGTATTATTAAAATAATAGTAATAAAAGTCTTTGTTTATCCACAAATCTTCGTCCCCTTCCATAGGAGAGAGTTGACCCTGGAAAGTGGTTCCTTCCTGGGGAATTTCTCTCCCAATCCTCACCGCATTAACATAAGGCAGTCCAGGGAATTCTCACCAACAGAATGTGAGAGGGAGAGACTGTTAAGAAGTTGGTGCGCCTTCTCAGGGGAGCCACATCTCTTCCCCATCCACTGCCTGGATGCCAGTGGCCCAAATGATCCTGGAAGCCACATGTTAAAAAGAGCAGTGCTGTTAGCAAGGTTCCTGGATGAGGCCCTCTGCCAATCTGGCATTTCTTAAGACCATTACAGAAGCAAGAAACAAATTTCTATCGTCTCTAACTCTACACATTCTGGGCTATCTGTTACACCAGTTAACCTATCCTGACCAATGCAAGTCACTGCCAATTTACTGAGAACTTACTATATGCCAGGAACAATAAATCTTTCACAGTCATTGTCTCAGTTAATCCTCACAGCACTTCTACAAGGGAGCTACAGTTAAGTCCCCATTTTATAGATAAGAAAACTGAGGCTTAGAAAGGTTAAGAAACTTGGTCATAGTTCCCCAGTTAATAAGCTGCATTCTAACCAGAACCAGAGTGCAGAGCCACCGATGGTGAGTTTGGTACACAGCAGATATTGGGCCCTTGATTATTGTCCCTGGGAAGGCCCAAGTGGGGTTCTGATCACACGTTCCCCCCTGCAGAGACAAATGTCACCCACACCAGACGATTTTAAATGTGATTGCCTTTTAGCTCCCATCTTCTGAACATGCAAGGTCCCACACAGAAATGGAGGGCACGGCACAGATGTCACTCAGATCATTTCAGAAGCCCTGCCAGGAGGGCATTTTGTGGACTTGGAATTGGGCTCTGGGAAGCTAAGGGCCCCAGTAGCCCATGTGGAAAGAGCGAGGTCTGTTGAGCCCTCACCTCCACCCCCTGTTCCACGCCTCTGCCTTGTCAGAGGAGGGGTGGGGGTGGAGGAGCACGTGCGGCGTGTGCTTGCTCATGTCCTGCGTGCATCCGTGGTTCACTGCCTTCCATCACTCAGTCTGGTTTTCATTTCTGCAGGGAGCGGGGGTGGAGTCTGACAGAAGCGTGGCAGGAAAGAGAATTCCTCAGGCTGAGGGAATAAAAGATCAGAAAACATCAGAGTCCACAGAAACTGTAGCTGTCATGGCTAACCCGCTGGCTTCATCCAGGAGGAAAGGGGCCCAAAGAAACAGACTTGCTCAGTGAGTTGGGATTAAAATCTGCACTTCTAAAACCCCACCAGTTCTCTTTGACCAAGCCCTCTGTCTCAAAGGAGGAAGGAACTAAAGCATGCACTGTTACAGGTCTCAGGGATCACCTCCTCCAGGCAGCCTTCCTTAGCATCTCTACCACTCTCCTGCACCACAGTCGGTGCAGTGGGTTTATTCACCCACTAGACTGGGAGAGGGCAGAAACAACTCTTCCTTTGCACCGGTGACTCTCCAGACCTCATGAGACCTGGCACATGGTAGGCACTTGATAAATGTCTGTGGAATTCAATGTCCAAATGAATGTATGGACAAGCCACTTGATTATACATGCTATTATACATAATAATAGCCTCAGTGCTTTCATTTCTCAAACCATATAGTCTCAATGGAACTCTGTGAGACCCCGGTGACAAGAAGAGTGGCATCAAGTGTATGCACATATGCACACGTACCCAAACCATGCCTGTGTGTAGGTGCATAGAGACACACAGATCCCATCCCCTTCCTAGGCAGCAAGGAGGGTGCATGACATGCCATTTCCTGCTTTATCTGCAGAGACAGAGGCCTCCCCAACCCCAAGACACACACACACCTGGTCCTTCGCAAGTGTAGGGCCAGTTTTCCCTTTAGGCTATGAGTGTGTGCTCAATGGTTTCCAACTTTTTATGACCCCCGTGGACTGGGGCCCACCAGGCTCCTCTTCATGGGATTTTCCAGGCAAGAATACTGGCTGGAGTGGGTTGCCATTTCCTCCACAAAGGGATCTTCCTGACCCAGGGATCAAACCTACTTCTTCTGTGTCTCTTCTTGACCACTTGAGCCATTGGGAGAACCTCCCTTTAGGCGGTGGCTGCTGCTGCTAAGTCGCTTCAGTCGTGTCCGACTCTGTGCGTGTGGGATAGGGGAGAGCAAAAGAAAGCCGGCTGTCCACAAGGGGGCATCCAGAGACCATTGACTCCATGTCTCAGAGACAGGGTTACTACTTAATTGGCCTCAGAGAGACCACAAGATCCACAGGAACAAGTGAGGAGCCTGCCTGGGGTCTTGTGCAGGAGCCCAGAGGGAGAGATGGTCAACCGCTGGAGTAGCAGGACAGAGAGATGGAAATGGAGGCTCAGTCGCTCAGTAACAGAAATGCTGGTCATGGTCGTGCTTCACATGTATTCAGCGTTTGTCTGATCCATGTTCGCACTGTCCCGCGTGCACACATTACTAACATGTAATAACCCATTTCATCCGCTCACACCTCTGCAAGGTGCAATTTACTATAGTTTTTGTTTCATAGATGATGAAACAAATGACTCAGAAAGATTAAGTAACAGAGTCAGAATTTGAACTCAGGACCTAGTTCATCACGGACTCTACCAACAGCTCACTCAGCTCCCTGGGTGTCCGTGGGGCCTTCAGACCCCCTACTTCTAACCCAGGACTACTCACTGGGCTCCTGTCTTTGAGCTCTTTCTGGACATTTCTGAAGGGTCTGGAGGCTGATTTCATAGGCAAGCATAACTTGTGGTCCTGAAGCTACCCCCTCATACGCTGTAAATTGTTGATGTTGAATTGGCATAATGCCTCGGAAAGCAATAAAGCAATTCCTAGCAACACTCATAAAGCCGTTTTTCCCCTCCTGGAACCCAATCATCTCATGCCTGGGAATTTATTCCAAGGAAATAATTCAAACGGAAGCCAAGTATTATCTGCATAAATCCGTGCACTGAAGTCTTTCTTTAAAGGTCAAAAACTGGGAACCAGAGTGGGGAAGTGGTTTAGTAAACTGGGACGTCCACACAATGGGCAATCAAGCTGGAAAACCGCAGCTGTTAAGACTGTGACGGGAACAGGGAAAATGCTTTTACTATACAAGGCGTCACCATCACGCTCCCCCCGGACAAGCTAACTCAAAGAAGCATGCTTATCAGACAGGGAGAGAGAAAGAGAACTGTTCCTGTTAGAAAGATTCTTAGCCTCCACTGCCCCCAGTGACGTGGAAGAGAAGCTGAAATATAACAGCATCAAACAAAACAATCTTGGACTTTGGAGTTTCCAAGGTCCCAGCTGCTGACAATCTACAGGATTTTCTGAGAGCAATTTTCAGGATTGGTTAATAGTGACTTGCACATTTCACACCGTACTGTGATACAATTCTTCATATTAACTTCTGTAAAGATAACTGACAGGGGTTTTGTTTTCTGACTGAGCCCTGACAGACACAAGTACAGTCCGTGGACTCAAAGATATCTCCCCGACGTTGATGAAAAGAAAGAAACTTCAAAATTAAAGTGCCCATCACTATGTCAACTTTTGTGAATATATGTATTAGGATGGTGACAGGTATGGCTGGCCTTTTCTAAATTAAACTCAGTGCTCATTCCCTATTGCTGCAAATTATCGTGAACCTGAAGGTCATAAATCCAGGTATAGCTTAGCTGAAGCCTTATTTTGGTGTCCCTCGTAGGTGGCAGTCAAGGTGTTGTCCAGGGTTGTAGTCGTCTCAAGGCTTCACTGGGGAGGGTCCACTTGCAAGCTCACTCACGTGGCCATTGGCAGGATCCAGTTCCTCGTGGGCTGTTGGACTGAAGGCCTCAATTTCCTGGCTGCCTGGTGGCTGGAAGCCGCCCTCAGTTCCTTGGCACACGGGTCTCTCCGCTGAGCAGCACCATCGTAGCAACCGGCTTTGTCAGAGCAAATGAGAGAGAAGAGACGTGGAGAGTGAGCCCGCGCAAGATGGAAGTCAGAGTCTTCAGGGGCCTGGTCCCATGGTTAAGACTCCACGCTTCCAATGCAGAGGACACAGGTTCAGGAACTGAGATCCCACATGCCATGGGGTGTGCCAAAGAGTTTTTTTTTTTAAAAGAGTAGTATCCTCTCATGTTTGCCATATTCTATTCATTAGTAGCAAGTATACGGGTTCAGCCCACACTCAGAGGGAGGGGACCCTACAGGACATGTGGTATGCCCACCACATACTTGAACATTTATAGAATCTTCTCAATAACAAAAACTGTATTTTCAAACATTCCTTGTCTAATCTGATATTTTCTAAATCTGTCAGCAAATTCCCACACCCGTTTCTCACCAGCCACAGTCCTCCCGTCCCCTGCCTGCAAGGAACCAAGGTTCGCGGCTTCAGACCTAGCAGAAAGCCCCCCATCCCAGCCCACACTTCCACCTTGGTGGGGAGGGGGCAGCTGTAGGAGAAAAGGGGCAACCAGGCACTTCCAGAAGCCAAGTGTCAGAGGAGGGCAGCCACCAGGGCTCCACCTCTGAAAAAGGTGCCCATGGTCCTGCCCTGAGGGCATTCGCAGGGCTTTTATTTTTCATTCTCATGACCTTTTTTTTTTCATTCTCATTTTTTTTTCTTAACCAGCCCTACAAGGTTTGGCCAGAAGTGGCTCATCTACTCTCCTGGGCTCAAATCACTCTTTTCTTTGCAAGCACACCGGCCTTGTCTCCAGACTCTCTCCCTCCTCACTGTATTCACTTGGGCTGTTTTCTCTCCAATCTCCCCAGCCTGCCCCCTAAACTTCACCAGCCTGACTCTTTCTTTACTGAGCCTTCAGCCTCAACTTAGACATACCTCCTTGCAGGGGCCTTGCCTGAGTCTCCAAACTAGGCCTCTTCCTCTCGCTGGAGATTTCAGATTCAGACTAGGGATAGTCCTTATTGGATTGGCCAAAAAGTTCATTTGGGTTTTTTGTAATATGTTTCAAATACACCCGGACGAACTTTTTGGCCAACCCAATACAACAAGCCGGGCAGGATTTTGTAAACAGTGCACTTTGGAGGAACTTGCCCACCCTTGTCATGAGCTCTCACAGAGCTTTCCTCCTCCAGTCTTACTTGGCACACCTGGAATGGGTTAGAGGGTTCCCTGAAGACCAGGCACACAGCTGTCTTGTCAGAGCTGAAGGGGGCGTGGAGTGAATGAGCAAGTTGCTTCTAATATGGGTAAGCGAGGGGCTCAGCCTGGTTCTGGGGAAAGCAGACACTTCAAGACATTTAGGTTCCACTGAGAACATCAGGATGCTAGGGGAGAATCACAGCCTAGGACCAGGAGAATTCTTCCAGAGCTCCTGCAGAAATCCAGGATCTTGGAGCTCCTGTGGGTGCCCTGTGGGTTCCTAACAACCCCACTGTTTAGGATTACAACTGGGAGCACGAGATTTAGGGTTGCCAGAGTTAGCAAATAAACATGTAGATGCCTATTAAATTTGAATATCAGGTGAACAACCGATCATTTGTGGGAGACATATCTATTCTACCTGGCAACTCTGCCAAGTTGTGAAGAGAGTCTGAGGCACTGAGATGGAGTCCATGATTGTTCCAAGGGATTTCTGGAGAAAAGAACAAACCCTATGGCTCCAAACAGGCCAGCCCCCTCCCATGTTCTCAGCAAATGGCAGCAGTCAATCATTGTTATAAGAGTTAAGAGTTCAACTCTGGACGCAACCTAAATAATCCTTCCAGGGGACTGTATTAGTCTCCTAGCGCTGCTATAACAAATACCACAAACTGGGTGGCTTAAAATAACAAATTCATTGTCTCACAGTTCTGGAGGCTGTAAGTCCAAAGTCAAGGTGTCAGCAAGGCCAGGCTTCCTCTGAGAATCTGAGTAGAATCCTCCCTTGCCTCTTCCTGTTTCCAGTGCATGCTAAGTCACTTCAGTTCTGTCTGACTCTTTGCAAATCTGTGGCCTGTAAGCTACTGGGCTCCTCTGTCCATGGAAGGCTCCAGGCAAGAATACTGGAGTGGGTTGTGATGCCCTCCTCCAGGGCATCTTCCTGACCCCCAGGGATTTAACCCGCATCTCTTCTGTTTCTTGTGGTGGCCATCAATCATTGGTGTTCCTTGGCTTGTGGCTGCCTCACAACAGTCTCTGCCTCTTTCATCACACGGCATCTTCCCTGTGTCTCTGCTCTTATCTTCTTGTAAGAACACCAGTCATATTGGATGAGGACCCACCCTAATGAAGTATGACTTCAACTGAACTCGTTAATTGCAAAGATCCTATTTCCAAATAAGGTCACATCCACAGATATCAGGGATCAGTGCTCCAACACCTCTAGGGAAATGGATGAAGTAAGAATGAATTAGGGAAGAATGTCCATTATGGATCATTGATTTAAAAAAGCAAGATATAAGAAAAAAAAACACACACAGCATGATCCCCTTTTTGATACTAAAAACAAAATGTATGTATAAGCCATTATGGATAGTTTTTACTTTTCATTTATTTTGTCAACAAATAAACTCCCACCAGGGATATAGCAGTGACTAAGGCAGGTCCCATCTATGCCGTCCTAGAGCCAACAATTAAGTATGTAGCTCCCAGAAAGATGTCCATTTGTTTCTGTTTCCAAGTGACCTTGGAAGGACAAAGGGAAATATTTTTTTATTTCTTCTGTATTGCTTGAAGTTTTGTAACAAACATCTTATTCATTTGTAGCTTTTAAAAGATGTTTCACTTCTTTTAATCCTAAAGACCAACCCTTTTTGGAAGCTTCTTTGTTATGTCTTCCTGAGCACCGTGGCTCCTGTCGCAGCTGGTACCACCATGAGCCGATGGCTGTTGAGCCAACCAGCCAGGCTTTCCGAGTGTGGGTAAGTGTGAACTAGTAGGAAAGTTGTACACAATCCAATCACTCATTTACTAAAATTTTATTGAACTTGTAATTTTACACTTACACGTGTTTCCTTAACATCTGTCTCTCCTATTGGAGTCTGAACTTGGAGATGGTGGGGTCATATTTGTTTTGTCCACCATTGTATAACCAGCCTTCAGATCAGCAGTCAACACATACTAGCTACTCAGTAAAAGTGTGTTGAATGCATGAAAGAATATCAAACCTTGAATTGGCTCCTATCCGTCATCCAGTCTAACCCACTCATTTTATAACTGATAAAACTGAAGCCCAGAAAAGTCAAGCCACACACCTAGTTGTGCTCTGCTTATTCACTCAGTTGTGTCCAACTCTTTGCAACCCCATGGACTGTAGCCCACCAGGCTCCTCTGTCCATGGGGATTCTCCAGGCAAGAATACTGGAGGGGGTTGCCATGCCCTCCTCCAAGGGATCTTCCCAACCCAGGGATTGAACCCAGGACTCCCGCACTGCAGGCGGATTCTTTACCAATTGAGCCACCAGGGAAGCCCAGTGATAGCCAAGCCCAGAAGAGCCTTATCACTCCCAATCCAGATTCTTACCTTAAAAAAAAAACAATAATAGCATGATATACATTTTTATGCTGGAGGAGGGCATGGCAACCCACTCCAGTATTCTTGCCCAGAGATTCCATGGACAGAGGGACTTGGCAGGCTACAGTCCATAAGGTGGCAAAGAGTCAGACATGATAAAGAAACTTAGCATGCACGCACATACATTTCATAGTGAGATGAAAAGACATATAACCAATTAAGCATACAGAAGTACTGTCTAATAATAACCAAACTTGTGAACCATTGTTTTCATCAAACTGTGCCTTTTCCCACTAGGGCTAAAAAGTCAACAGATGTTGAAGTCTGTGGGTGCTAGTAAATCACACCCCTCACTTCTCCAAGTTCTGATCCAGTTGAGAAATAGTCACAGGAGACAAGTAGGGATTAAAATGTCAGCTTTATTGCTGGTCCAGATGGGTTGGAGGATGTGGCTGAGACCCAAGGCCCAAATGGGCTTCCTTTCCTTCTCTCCTGATGTGACCTTACCCACCCACTCACAGCAGAGCAGCTGGACTATTGAAGTCTTCTCAAGCAGGGTTGGGACTGCCCTGGTACTCATTGCCTGGAGAAGGCAGGAGCAGAGAGCACATGCTGCTTGTAGTTCAATCAGTCCCAGAGAGAGAGCCAGGAACGGGCTGAGCAAGGCACACTTGATACCTTTTCCCAACACAGCCAAATCAAGAGGTCAGTCCTTCCCTCCCAGTGAGGAACAGGAAGGGGCTGCCAAGAAAATTTAAAAGTATCTTCCCAGTACTTCCAAGAGGATGTCAGTTCCTGTTTTATGGGCTGATGGAGAATGAGGAGAAGAGAAAATTGTCTCCCTTCATGACAGCCTTCAATTTACTCAATAACTTTTCATAAAATCTAAAAACTTCTGTGTTCCAGGAAGCACCTCTGAGGTTAAAGCTTGTGTGATTTGAAAGTGAATTTGCTGAATAAACAAACAAAATAGGAAACTAAACAATTGGAAACTTAAACTAATAAAGGACGATTTTTTTCTTTATCAACAGGATGTCAGAGACAGGCAGTCCTGGGTCTGTGTGAAGCTCTGGATGCCATCCAGGACCCGGGCTCCTTCTGTGTTTCCACTGCACCATCTTTACCAAGCAGTTCTTGCCCTCATGCTTGCAGGATTTCTTCTCCATCCATCTCAAGGCTCCTATCCACATCCTAGGCAGGAAGAAGGGATAAGGACAAAGAGACAGCTAGATCTGTCCCTTTAATCAGGAAAATAATAGCTTTTCTGGAAACTCTTTTCACAGCATGTATGTTTTCATTTTATTGGTGGGAACTGTATCACTTGCCCCACTTCTCTGGAAGGGGGGGTGCTTTACATTTAATTTCTTTTTTTTTTTAATTAATTTATTTGCATTTAATTTCTAACTTGACAAAATTGCATTCTATCAAATAAAGGAAGGATAAGAATGAATATTGGATGGCAGAACAAAGGTCATGAAATAATGATGAAAGAAAACATAGAAAATATTGTCAAAGAATTGCTTTTTTAATAAGATCTAAATGGGTGTGTGTGTGTTTATGTGTGTTTCATTTTTAGCTTTTGGCAAACATTCAAGAAAGAGATTAGTCCCTGTGCAGATATTTTCAGAGCATAAAATGATAAAAAAAATTTAGTTCATTTTACATAGTTAGCATAACCCTGATACCTAAACTTAACAAAGAGAAAACACACACTATAAATACATTCATTAACTAATTAACTAAAACTGCATATCAGGCTAACTTGCAAGCTGACAAAAACCTCACATTTCCCCCATCTAGGTTTCTCCCTTGTTTTATTGAAGCACATCCTCAAATGACTTCCTAAGAAAAAGTATATGGGAAGTAAGCTCTTTCAGTCTCTCTGTGGAATGTCTTTGATCTGCCCTGGTAGCTGATGGACAGTTTAGCTGGATATTGAATTCTAAACTGAAAGTCATTTTTCCTCCGAGTTTTGAAGATATTATTCTGTTCCACTGTGTTTTAGTATCCAACACTGCTCATGAAAAATCAGATGCCTTTCTGATTTTCAGGCCTTTGTAAGTGTCTTTTTTTCTCTCTCTCTCAGAACTTTTAGTAAACATCTTCCCATGTTCCTATGTATTTTGCAACATCAAAATCTTACATGTTCATTATGCTCTCTTAGTCTGGAAGATTTGAGTCTTTTTGGTCTGAGAAATTCATTCAATTATTTATTGGAATATTATCTCCTACTTTCTCCCTTCTACCTAAAATACTTATTAATCAAACCTAGACTTCTCACATTTTTTGCCTCTTTTCTCTAAAAATAATTATATTTCTTTCCTTCCTGCTTTGTTTTCTGACAGGTTATCTTGACATTAACTTTCAATCTTTCCACTGAACTTAAGTTACATTTCTTATACCAGGAACTTTTTTTGTTCTCTAATTGTTCCTTTTTCATAGCACTGCTCATGTTTCATAGATACAGTGTCTTCTTGGATTCTCTTGTTAAATTCTCTTCTACCTATAAATTGTTTCTGTTTCCTTGGAGATCTCTTTTTTCAGTTTGTTTATCTTAGTTCTTTCTAATTCATATTTCAGGTTTCCTCGAATAGATTCTGGCTTACAGCTGCCCATTCATAGTTAAGAATGAAGCAGTAGAAAAGTTTCCAGGAAGCTTTGTGTACATAGATAAGAGGAGCTGAATGGCAGGCTTTGTTTCAAAGTGAGTTGGTCTTTATGTTTGGGGACTTCTAAATGTCCGCCTGCAATGTGCTTTACTCTAGGATACCATCTTAAAACCAGCTATCCTAGTCTTCCTCGATAGTTTTATTTCTTTAAAGAAGACCCTCTATTTTACTGGGGAGGAGCAGTATAGGGGAGGGGCAGGGCAGAGCTATGCACTCTGCATACAAGGGTCAGAGAAGTTTATTGTCTCATTTATAAACTTTCAGTTAGACTGCACCCCACATATTCACGTCTCAAACTTCTTCAGTCTTCCATGGAAGGGTCAGCTCCCATCTGGGCTGCAGATCCTGCCATGTCCATTCAGCCTATAGCATCTTCCATCCTGCCTCCTTAGTCACGACTCTTCCATCAAACTACTCCTCCATAAATATGTGGAGAATTCTCTTGTCCACAGACAGCTTTCTCCCAACTCTCTTCTTTGGGAAGATTTATATGTGTATTATTTATTTCTGAGACACTTCTGGAAGAAGAGGAGGAGATAAGCCCATATGCATTGGTTGGCCATTACAAACTGAAAGTCCCACTTGCCTAGTAATCTGGGCTCATAAATGATGGGCATGGGACTGGATTCTCTTTTACAATTTTAAATTTTTACAATTTTACTGAGAAGAATGCAAAGTCTTTCTAAGCAATGACACATTTATAAGAAATTCAAAAATATGCACAGAGATGCAAGGAAAACTTTTTTTTATTACATAACACATTTGAGCATGTGTTGATTAAAATATATTTTAAATGTGAAATGAAAATCAGATGTGTCCCTAAAGCACCTCCCAGAATCCTAAACATTTCATAGAAAATACTCAAGAAACCACTGGCCTAGTAAGAGCAGCATGGAATTGGGATTCAGATAAACGTGATACTGATCTTGACTCAACCACTGGTCCTCTCCAAACATTACTTTGCTCAATGGTACTTACCTCCTTAGATTACTGGGAGAATTAAATGAGACAGTATACATGCAGAGTAACTGGCACAGAACCTGGTGATTAGTAGGTGCTCACTAAATGCTAAAGACTGTTTCTTTTCCCCACTTCATACTGAACTTCTCACCATGCTGCACATCATTCTGCCACTTTCACCTCCCTCCTTCTCTGTATCTTTGAGCACCTGCTCAGTCTTCAATGTTCAGATCAGACATTCCCACATTTACAAAATCTTCCCCACCCTCCAGAAGGCTCACTGTTCTGACTTCTGTGCCCCTCCCAACCACAGCACTTGTTCACACCTCTAATCTTTCTGCAACCAAGACAGCTGTGTGCACATCTGTCCCTCTGCTGGGGAAAGAGTCCCCAAAGGCAGCATCCTGCTCTTGTTCCTAAGATTCCCCCTGGCACCCACTGTGGCAGCTGGCACACAGTAGGCACTCAGTAAATGCTGGAATCTAATTGAATGGCAACTAACTAACCTGAATTAGGGACAGCCTGTAACAACCGCCAGGCTGAGATACAAAAACCAAGCCATGACCCAGATGGACAGATTCTAACTTGTACGCAATGCAAATACCTTGTTCCTTTCTGTAGAAGTTTCTGAGCTGCTGTCATCATGACCTCCACCCCCAGTCCTGCCACTTTGCCAAATACAAGTAAACACGTTCAACGCCGGGAGACAGAACTTTGGTTTGGCTCAGCCCTTTCCCCACCCCATGAGACAGAGTCAGGAGGACCAGACAGAGCTCACCTGGATTTACGGGAACCCACTGGGTGGGGATAGGATTTCTCATCCTCCAGAATGACACATTTAGCTCTAGGGCTGGGTGAGGCAGGATGCTTTCTCTGTTATTCTCCTCTGCCTTCTTGGGCAGTAGAGGACAGAAGAAACTATTTGGGACCCTGACCTCTCCCCTCTTCCTCCCTCTGTCTTCATCTCTGACCCAGGTAGGGTCAGGCCAGGAATCAAGCGAAACAGAGATACAACACAGTCTGTATGAAGGACCCTGTTCTGGGGCCTCACACAGACCACCCGTATTGGGTGTCACTGGTGTCACAAACAATGAAGGTAAAGCCCCTGTCCTGGAGCCCCCAGTCTAATGGGAGACAGGATAGGGAGACACAGTATAGTCTCAGCTTTCAGGTCGCTCTCCAGCTAACGTGGCCACACTCAGGAAACATCCAGGCCAGAGTAGGGGACTGTGTAGGTGTATACAAGCATCATCCAGAGTTAAGTAGATACAGCCCCAGTCATGGCACCTACTATGTGCCAAGCATTCGACATATGTATCAATGTTTCCAAACTGTGGTGCTGGAGAAGACTCTTGAGAGTCCTTTGGACAACAAGGAGATGAAACCAGAAAACCAACCTTGACTATTCATTGGAAGGACTGATGCTGAAGCTGAAGCTCCAATAACTCGGCCATCTGATGCAAAGAGCCAATTCACTGGAAAAGACCCTGATGCTAGGAAAGATTGAAAGCAGGAAGAGAAGGGAGTGACAGAGGATGAGATGGCTGGATGGCATCATTGACTCAACGGACACGAGTTTGAGCAAGCTGGTATCAAATCAAACTGCTATCTCGAGGCGATAGCAAAGAACAAGAAAGCTGGCGTGCTGCAGTCCATGCGGCCTCAAAGAGTCAGACACGACTTAGCGACTGAACAGATAACAACATTGTGTACATGGTCATCATCCAAGTGGTGTGGTCTCAAAACTGTGTTATCATCAGGGGTGGCAACTGAAAAATGACAGTTTTGAAATAACTAGGTTTGTTTACTTGAATTCCTGAACCTGAACAAGAGGGCTTCACAGATCACAGCGATGCTTCTTCAGTTTCCTTGCTCCCACTCTCTTTCCCCTCACACATTGCAGCTGCTCCCAAACCTCCCTCCTCTCTTAGTCTTGCTCCTGCTGTTTCTTTCTCTCTCTGTCTTCCCAACTCTACATCACATTTGTCTAAGGATTATTCTGACAAATCAGACACCTCCTTGGTGGCTGAGAAAGGCAAAAAAATCAAGAAGATCAAGCCAGAATTTCCCTCCAGTGGGCACAGGGAAGGGAATGCCCAGGAAAAAAATGTGTCTTTGGGTGCTAAGTCGCTTCAGTCGTGTCTGACTCTTTGCGATCACATAGACCATAGGCTCCTCTGTCCATGGGATTTTCCAGGCAAGAATACTGAAGGGGATCATCCCCAACCCAGGGATCGAACCTGTGTCTCCTGCTGCTCCTGTATTCTTCAGTACCTCAAACAGATTCTTTACCACTGAGCCAACAGGGAAGCCCTGGGAAAGAATACTCATACACCAACAATTTCCATCCTGCCATCTGGATATTGATTGACAGAATGGTCCTTACTCTACAGATGAAAAAACTGAGTTTACAAGTAACACACACCCAACAGCAGGCCCTGGATCCATGGGGGAATAGGGACTTGAAACCACACCTTCCAGCCTCTGGGCGAAGGGAGACGTGGTCACTGAAAAGACAAGTATCAATTCTCGGGGTGCCCAGATGGAAGGAGCCAGGTGATTCATGGCTTAGTGGAAGGAATCTCTAGGGTGAGGCAAACTTTTCTTCAGTACCTCAGGATACGTATGTGTTTGTGTCTGTGCGTCTGAGGAGTCAGTGGGTGACCACAGGGAGTTCCCCTCAGCCGTGGTCCACAGCCCACAGCTCCCAGCATGGGAGGACATTCCACAAGGAGCTGCTCACCCCCGGAGGTTCCAGGAGAACTGGGAGGACACCATGAGGAAGATACAGAGGAGTAGAGTAGGCCGAGGGGCTCTTGGGGGCCAGGCCGAGAGCATAATTCACCCACAGGCGTCTTGTTACAGAACGTGAAGTTTCCGTCTTTGACATCAGGCTGGTGTGGCACAGACAAGAAAACTGAGACCCAAAGAAGTTTCACCACCAGGCTGATACCCAGACCTGACTCCCACAACACCCTGCAGCCATCCTAGCAGCTGGGGAGGGGCAGACACATGTATACCCCACTCCCATGTCCCCCAAGTGAAAGCTGCTCAGTCATGTTCGACTCTTTGTGACTGCATGGGTCATATAGTCCACGAAATTCTCCAGGCCAGGATACTGGAGTGGGTAGCCTTTCCCTTCTTCAGGGGATCTTCCCAACCCAAAGATCGAACCCAGGTCTCCTGCATTGCAGGCAGATTCTTTACCAGCTGAGCCACAAGCCCCTCACACCCCCCAACCCACCCAGAAACTGGGCCTCAGAAGGCCTTTGGTATCTCCCTCTTCTTCTCCTTCTGGGGCCACCAAATGACTCTAGACACGGACTCCTCAGGGTGGACCCAGGGAGCTTGTCCTGCCAACTGTTTCCCAAGCTCCGTGAACGAAGGAATGCGGGTGATGACCCCACTGGCATGAGGGCATGAACGCTGGGCAAGGGGACATCAGGGACCTCTTCATGGTTCACCACAAGCCAACACCCAAGGCAGACTTCCTCCACTGCCGGGAGGAAGTGGGAATATATCACTCAGTATAGAACCCCTGGGGGGCGGGGCAGGAAGATGGAGGGGCCTGAACAGTGGGAGAGCTCACCCTTTTCCTCCAAGCCCACTGCCTTCGGCTGGATTACCTTTGACTTCGTCTTATTTGTCTACACTGATGGCAAGTTTCCATTTGAAGAAAGGTCTGACATCCCACCTTCTTTCTTCTTTTTTCTTTTTTTTTTAAAGATTCATTTGTTGTTTTTTAGTCACCAAGTTGTGTCTGACTCTTTGTGACCCCATGGACTGTAGCACGCCAGGCTTCCCTGTCCTTCACTATCTCCCGGAGTCTGCCCAAGTTCATGTTCATTGAATAAGTGATGCCATCCAACCATCTCATCCTCTGTCATTCCCTTCTCCTGCCCTCAATCTTTCCCAGCATCAGGGTCTTTTCAAGTGAGTCGGCTCTTTGCACCAGGTGGCCAAATTACTGGAGCTTCAGCTTCAGCATCAGTCCTTCCAATGAGTATTCAGGGTTGATTTCCTTTAAGAGTGACTAGTTTGATCTCCTTGTTGTCCAAAGGACTCTCAAGAGTCATTGCCAGCACCACAGTTCAAAAGCATCATTTCTTCAGTGCTTTGCTTTCTTTATGATCCAGCTCTCACCTCCGTACATAATTACTGCATTGATTTATTTATAAATGCATTTATTTATTTATATTTTATTTTTGGCTGTGCGGAGTCTTCATCATAACACTCGAGCTTTCTCTAGTTGCAGTGCGTGGAGGCTGTTCTTCGATGTGGTGGCTTCTCTTGTTGGGGAGCATGGGCTTTAGGCACGTGGGCTTCAGTAGTTGTGGTGAAGGGGCTTAGTTGCTCCACAGCATGTGGGATCTTCCCGGACCAGGAGTCGAACGAGTGTTCCCTGCATTGACAGGCTGATTCGTAACCACTAGACCACCAGGGAAGCCCCTACCGGCTTTCTTACGAATACTTGTGGACAGGGTTTGGTTTGCAAGCCTTTCCTCTTGTGTGTTTAAATCAGAATTTCCCTCTCCATTCGAAAAGTTCCTAGGTGGGGGGTGGGCATGGGCCAAGGGAGTTTGTTCACCTCTCTGCTCAGGTTCAGCTGCTCTTGATCTCAGGAGTATGGGAATCATGGCTTCTCCTTTTGGCCACCTCTCCTGGACACCTCTCTCCACTTAGTATCTGAATGTTCTCCAACCCCTCTCTCTTTTAGCTACCTTGGTTTGACCCTGCCTGATTCAGATGCTACTACCAAGAGTTTTCCCCTCAGTCCTTCTAGAAGGGATTTTTTGGGGGATATTTCTGAGGTCCTCAAAGAAACAGGCCTCCCTTGTGCTCTCTGACCTTCCTACAGCCCCTTGAGCCTCCCTGGATTCCAAAAGGATGTTGCTTCACCTGCACATTGGAGCCTAAGAAGGATCCATCTCCTGGTTCTTTTTTTTTTTTTTAATTGGAAGATAACTGCTTTACAATATTGTGTGTTGGTTTCTGTCATACATCAACATGCATCAGCCACAAGTATATGGGTCAGCCACACATATATACATATGTCCCTCCCTCTTGAAGCTCCCTCCCATCTCCTACCCGATTCCATCCCTCTAAGTTGTCACAGGGCTGCCACTGGACATGCATATTGGCGATTAACTGCCTACGTCTTCTCTTGTCACCTCTGCACAGCTGTTAAAGTCCACTGCCTTTTTTTAAGTCCTCTAGCTCCACTGTGGTCCGCCTGGAAGCAAGACTTCAGTCCTTACTTTCTTTGAAGAAGGAATTCAGCAAAGAGACCGAGATCGTGAAATGAGGGAACAGCGTTTCTCAGTAGCAAAGTTCATGTGGATGAGCGTATGGACAAACTCAGAGTGAGCTGCTCACAATGGGGGCTTAAGCTGCTTATATAGGGGCAGTTTTCTGTCCTGGCCTGTCCTGACTATCTCTGGCCAGTCATCTCAATTGTGCCCATATTTGTTCTGACTCAGTGTCCTTCTTGGTGTATGCGTGCATCTCTTGACCAAAATGAACTCCAGCATGAAGATTTCTGGGAGGTTGGTATGATACAATATGGGCTGGCGACTCTTCCCTCCTTTGATCCCTCTTGCAGACTTAGGACCTCTTCTGCAAATGTCAGGCTGAACTTTCACCTAATCAGGGCCCAAGGCTCCTGCTGGTACTTGTGTCAGCAGACCAGTTGCAGCTGCTCAGCCCGGAGCCTGTTTATCTCCCAATCACCATGATACTTCATCCAAAGACCAAGAGTGCTGGGGGAAGCTGGTGTCCTATTCCCCCAAGCACCCCACCCTGTGTTCTGAGGGTTTGGAGTGGACCCCTAAAGGTAGTGAGACCCCAGCAAGGATTGGAGGCTGCTCAGCTCATAGCTCACTTCGGAAAATCTCTCCCTGGAAGGAAGGCAGGGGGCTTGACTGGATGATCCTGGGCCCTCCATCCTGAGAATCAGTGGTGGGGCTGCTCCGAGAGCTGGTCATCAGGCTCTTTGCCCTCCAAACTTCTTGCCTTTCTGGTGCAGGTCTGTTGACTGATATGTGAGACAGACCCCTGAGGCCAGGCAAGAGGCAGAGGAGGGAGCCTGAGGCAAAGGAGACAGAGGGAAATCCAGCCCGAGATCAGAGACCTGAGCTCCATGTGTCCCCAGCATCTCCATGAATCCAGACCCCAACACTAGGCACAGCAGGAGGTGGTCCCTGGGGCTGTATGAACAAAATGAGTGGAGAAACACCTTGAAGCCTATGAACAACCCCCACAGTCCAGGGTCCAAACCCTGCTAGAACCACAGACAGTCCCTGGCACTAGGAGGATAGATGAGGAGCAAGAAGTTGCAGCCCCACAAACCCGCCCCCACCACTCACCACCTCATACATTGGGAGTTTCCCTCAGAGCCTTTGTGGGGCAGTGGGGAGTTAACTGTTAAGAGGCCTCTGGGAAGGAAGCTCCTCAAGGCCTTGTCCCAGTTTAAGACAAAGAAACAGCTCTGCTCTTAGGGAGCCCCCACTCCAAGGGGGAGACCCAGGCCCTACTTGGGGTGTGGGTGAGGGTTCAGTCTTGCTCTTTAAGACACCTCAGGGCTCCTCCAGGACTCCCTCCCCCAGGGCAGGGCAAGGCCAAGGGTGGAGACTCCTGAGTAAGAAGCGTTACCAAGGACTGCCCTTCCAAGGAAAGTGACTCAGAAGCAGGAAGAGGGGAATGAGAAGCCCTCACCTGGCCTCATGAGCTCAGGTGCCAGACACCTGGAGACCCCAGTGACTTCGCACGCCCTCAGGTGCCACTACTCCCAAAAAAAGCACCTTTGAAGACAAGCACCCATGGGGCACAGTGGAGATTCCCAGGGTCAAGAGTCCTGCAAAGGAGTGTGGTCGGGGAGGAGGAATTAATGAATTCCTTGCCCAGAGCCCTGACTTCTTTCTGCCCGGAGCTCAAAGGAGCTCAAACAGCATTTGCAGGAAAGCACCCACTGCAGGTGCCCACTCTCCCTCTGGGCATGCGCCTTGGACACGTGCCAGCTGACTCGCCCAGAGCACCTGGCACTTCACGCTGGCTGGTCTGCTGTCAGCCTGTCCTCCCAGACAGATCGTGAACTGCCTGAAGGCAGAGTCCAGCCTGGCTCTAGCTCCCCAGGGCGCTTTGTGCAGAGCAGGCTCATGGTGGGTATTTAAAAGTGTTGACTGGACAAATGACCTACTAGGTACAGTATTCAAGGCTGCTCACGTGCCCACACTTCCACCACCACCACCACACTGACTCTTGTACCCTCTTGGACCTGCCACAACCTCAGAACTAGTCTTTCAGCTTTCTTTCTTGACCACTGCTCCCATCCTTCAGCCATACCATAACCAAAGGATCTTTCAAAACTGTGTCATCTTTAAACACTTGCTTCCCACTGCTCTTGGAATAAGTCTAAAATATCTAATCCAGTTTGCAAGGGCTGGCCCCTGGCTACCTCTCCAGCCTCATCATTTGAAGCCCCATTCTTTCTGTACCATTGCTCCTACCTCAGGACCTTTGCACTTAGTTCCTTTCATTTGCCAGCTCTTTCTCTCTGCTTCACCTTCTTTCCCTGCCTATTTTCTATTGTCTTTGGATCTCAGATTAATTGTCTCCTTGGAGAAGCCCTCCCTGATCTCCCAGAGGCAGTTTCTGCATTACATATTCTCAAGGCAACCACAGCTTTTCCTTCGTAGCATCTTGCACCATTTGTAACTATATATATGCAAGGTTCTTTGATCAATGTCTATTCCCCTCCTGCCCCAAAGTCCTCAGCAGGATGTACACCACTCTTCAGCCCCACTGAGGGGCACACCTGACCTAGAAATGCTCTGCACCCCTGGAGGCTGAGATTTGGGAAGCACTTGGCCCAAGCAGAGACATTACTTTGCCAACAAAGGTCCATCTAGTCAAGGCTATGGTTTTTCCTGTGGTCATGTATGGATGTGAGAGTTGGACTGTGAAGAAAGCTGAGCGCCAGAGAATTGATGCTTTTGAACTGTGGTGTTGGAGAAGACTCTTGAGAGTCCCTTGGACTGCAAGGAGATCCAACCAGTCCATTCTGAAGGAGATCAGTCCTGGGATTTCTTTGGAAGGAATGATGCTAAAGCTGAAACTCCAGTACTTTGGCCAACTAATGCGAAGAGTTGACTCATTGGAAAAGACGCTGATGCTGGGAGGGATTGGGGGCAGGAGGAGAAGGGGACGACAGAGAATGAGATGGCTGGATGGCATCACCGACTCGATGGACGTGAGTTTGGGTGAACTCCGGGAGTTGGTGATGTGGCCTGGTGTGTGCAGTTCATGGGGTCACAAAGAGTCGGACACAACTGAGCTGAACTGAACTGGCCCAAGAGGTCAGCCAGCCCCACCCCATGCCAAAGGTGTAGAGAAGAGGAACTGGAGGCGGGAGGCATGCATATTCACCGAAAGAGAAAGCTGAGGAATATTTAGAGAGGGAGATAAGGTGCTCAAAAAGCAGGAAATGAGCTGTTGGCTTGAGGCAGGGCAGTTTAGAAAGAAGGTTGCAGATCAAAGCCACAGGAAGTGGGCTGGTTTTTTCAGTAACGGAAGAATCAGATCAAAGCCACACTTTCCTGTCTGGGTGGGGTAAGCAATTCATTCACTTATTCATATGTATTCGTTCATTATCATAGGTCATTCAACAAATATTGATGGAGCACCTTTTTCTGTGCCGGGCCCTGGGGCTACAGTGATGAATCACAGTGGATTGGACCCCTATCCTCCTGAATTTACAAGCATCCTGCTTAGTGTCCAGATGAGGTTTTAAGTGCAAACTTGCAGTCCATTTAATGAATCATAGTCATCATTAAAAAAAAAAATACAGAATGGAATGGGATAGGATAGGATGGGATGGAAAATATCACTGTACCCCACATAGTAAGGAAAAGCACTGTTTCAATTATATATGTATTTATGTGAACTAGGTACCAGCATAAAATGGTTTTCTCACCATGGGTCATGATCAAAAAGGTTTGTGAAATGCCAGTCTAAAAAAGCATTATTAAAATAATCCCATAAGCCCATAACTAAAGTCTGTGATAGGGAGTGGGCAGGACGAGGTGCAATGGAAAATAGAATAGTACCACCTGATCTGGTCTAGGCTGGAGACGGGTGGTCAGGGAAGATTTCCTGGGAAGAAGATGCTGCAGGGAGGAGAAGGAGAAGGAAAAGGTATATAGGAGGGGGAGAGGGAGAAGCTGATAAATAGGGTTATCTTGAGAAGCCCAGTGTAGGGCAGAGGTGAGACAGGCAGAGAGAACCACGTGGGCCATCTGGGAGGAAGGAGCGTGGGAAATTTAACGGAAGGAAAGAAGGGAGCAGGGGGGAGGGTGGTGTGACATAAGCATGGAGAAGTAGGAAGGTGCCTTGTGGGGCTTTGTTGAAGAGTTTGGCCTCTGAAAGACAATGCGAAGTCACTGGTGGGTTTATTCATTCCTGTACCCAACAGCAGCTTGCCAGGTCATGCCTTGACCTGGCTGTCCTGGTGCTGCAGACACAAAGGCACCTGCAAGCCACTTCCAGGCCAGCTGAGAGTCAAGACAGGGAGGAAGTGGTCAAGGCAGACTCTCATCCCAAATTCAAATTGACACCTTGGGCTGGGTTCCCCCATGGCAGGCTCTATGACAAGAATGTGCATGTCAGGGTAGCCCAGTGGTTAAGATGCCAAGCTTCCACTGCATGGGGCGTGGCTTTGATCCCTGGTCAGGGAACTGAGATCCCGCATGCCTCTGGGCACAGCCAAAATGAAAGAATGTGCACGGCATACACCCTAGTGTTCATTGCAGCGCTACTACAATAGTCAAGACATGGAAACAACCTAAATGTTCATTGACAGAGAAACATATAAAGCAGATGTGCTGTGCTGTGCTTAGTCGCTCAGTCATGTCCAACTCTTAGCGGCCTCATGGACTGTAGCCTGCCAGGCTCCTCTGTCCATGGGGATTCTCCAGGCAAGAATACTGGAGTGGGTTGCCATCCCCTCCTCCAGGGAATCTTCCCAACCCACGGATCAAACCCAGGACTCCCATACTGCAGGAGAATTCTTTACTGTCTGAGCCACCAGAGAGACCCAAAGAAAATGTAGTACCTATATATACATGTACATATAAAGTACAGGTATATATACTTTATATACACATATATATATAGTCTGCTGCTGCTAAGTCGCTCCAGTCGTGTCCGACTCTGTGCGACCCCAGAGACGGCAGCCCACCAGGCTCCCCCATCCCTGGGATTCTCCAGGCAAGAACACTGGAGTGGGTTGCCATTTCCTTCTCCAATGCGTGAAAGTGAAGTCGCTCAGTCGTGTCCGACTCTTAGCGACCCCATGGACTGAGGCCTACCAGGCTCCTCCGTCATAATGAAATATTGCTCACCCATTAAAAAAAGAACAAAATAATGACATTTTCAGCAACATGGACAGACCTAGAGGGTATCATACCAAGTGAAGTAAGTCAGACAGAGAAAGACAAATTTCATATGATATCACTCATATCTGGAATCTAAGTTTTAAAAAATGATACAAATGGACTTATTTATAAAACAGAAACCAACACAGATTTCGAAAACAGACTTCCGGTTACCAAAGGGGAAACATGAGGGGGAGGGAACACTTAGGAGTTTGGGATTAACATACACACACTATTATATATAAAATAACCAACAAGGACTTGCTGTAGAGCACAGGGAATTCTACTCAATATTCTATAATAACCTATATCAGAAAAGAATCTGAAGAAGAATGAATTATGTATATTGCTATTGCTAAGTCACTTCAGTCGTGTCCGACTCTGTGTGACCCCATAGATGGCAGCCACGAGGTTCCCCAGTCCCTGGGATTCTCCAGGCAAGAACACTGGAGTGGGTTGCCATTTCCTTCCCCAATGCATGAAAGCGAAAGGTGAAAGTGAAGTCACTCAGTCATGTCCGACTTAGTGACCCCATGGACTGCAGCCCACCAGGGTCCTCCATCCATGGGACTTTCTAGGCAAGAGTACTGGAGTGGGGTGCCATTGCCTTCTCTGAATTATGTATATGTATATCTGAATCACTTTTCTGTACACCTGAACTAACACAACATTGTAAATCAACTATACTGCAATTAAAAAAAAAAAGGGCATGCCAATCACTTTCTTGAGGAGTGACCCCAGGAAGGACAGATAGGAAAATGGAAAAGTGATACAGAGAAGGGGAGGAGCCAACAGAGGGGGGTTAACAAGCCCCTCCCACCAATGCCCTTCAGGAGACCACAAGGACCATACCTTCCTAATTAGGAGAAGCGCTATGGTTTTAATCATCCAGGTCTCATCTGTCGCTGCTGAGGATGCTCCTGAGGACACTCCTGGCCTGTCCCTCACACAGGCCAGGCCCACTTCTGCTGCAGAGAAAGCCATCTGGAAGAGCTGCAGGGTTGCAGTGCCAGGAGATATGGACAGGGCACTGACCGTTTCTGCCAAAATCAACCTGTACCACTTCCAGAGCATTCTGCGGTCCCTTTACTCATCTGCACTTGATTTAGGGTGATGACCTCAAAATCTCCCCAGTTTTAACTTTTCCTCTGGCCTCCAAACCCTTATATCAACCAACCATCACCCAGATGTCTCCCTTTGGATGTCCTACAAGCCCCTCAAATCATCCGATCCTAAACTGAATTCATATGACTCTCCATCCCCACCCGTAAACCTGCACCTCCAGTTTCCCTATTGAGATGAATGGAATCCCAGTCACCCAAGCCAGAAACCAACTCCCCCACCACCAACTGCCCACAATTAGCCCCTCAATCCTATCACTTCTTGGTCCTCTCCATCCCTCCCAGCCTGAGGATGCCTCACCCCTTCACCCAGATCCTCATATTGGCGCCCTGGCTATATTTCACAACCCCATTGGGTCATCCTTAATGCAGCCCAGGCCAACTTTCCAAAACACAGATCTGGCTGAGTCTATCCCCGAAGGAAATCCTTGCTGCCTCCCCCACTGCCCTGAGGATGAAATCAAACACCTCTGTGAGGTATAAACGTTTTCACATCCCTCCTAGTCAGTCTCAAGTCAGACACCCCCATGAATGCCACCCCAACTCATACGCTCCAACTATTCTAAATTATTCCTAATTCCTTTGACACATATCCATTCCTTTGCACTCACTAAACTAACTCTCTAAACATCCTTTGCTTTGTCCATCTGGGCTAATCATTCTTTCAGTCTCAGCTCAACTCTGCCTCCTCCAGAAAGCCCACCCTGGTTTCCCCCACAATCCCACTGTAACTTACACATCCTCCTTCAGAGCAAGAACATCATGAAATAGTGAAATCATCATTGTTAACCGCAGACCTGCTTCCCCCGTGAGCTCCTTGAGGGCAGGGAAATAAAATTTCATCTTTGTTTTCTCCAACTCTTAGCACGCAGACTGCTCCCAGAAAATCCCCCATAAATGCTGGTCAGCCAATGAAATGACCAGGCTCAGGTGACATTACTGAACAGAAACTGGACTGTCTCCCGCCCTTGTGTCAACCCAGATGACACAGACCTCTTAAGATGAAACAGCATAAAGTGGCCCTTCATCTCCCGACACAGGGCTGAATCTTGTCAGCAGGACCCAGACTTGTCACGACAGTGGGGACAGGGTACACTGAGCCAGCCACACTCCCTCAGTACCAGAGGCAGGATTGGACCAGCAGACAGGCTTTGAACCTGGCCAGAGCAAGGAATTTCTCTCCCACCAGACACTACAAACAGTCTTGGCTTCAGGACCTCTGAGCTCTACCTACGTGGGCCAAATAGCCAGTGAGCACTGGGGGATAGTTCTGCCTTCTGGTGGGTGACTCAGGACAAGTTGCCTCCCCTCCCTGGGCCTCAATTTGCCATCTGTAAAGTGGCAGCTTGAGACAGGTCTGCAAGTGCTGTGTACCAAGTCTCTTCAGTCGTGGCTGACTCTTTGCAACCCCAAGGACTGTAGCCCACCAGGCTCCTCTGTCCATGGTATTCTCCAGCAGGAATACTGGAGGGAGTTGCCATGCCCTTCTCCAGAGGGTCTTCCTGACCCAGGGATCAAACCCATGTCTCCTGCATTGCAGGTGGGTTCTTTACCGCTAAGCCACTGTGGGAGGCCTGGAGTAGGTCCATTCCAACTCAAAAACACTGTGATATTGGGAATTTCCTGGTGGTCAGTGGTTGGGATGTTGCACTTTAACTGCCAAGGGTACAGGTTCAATTCTTGGTCAGAGAACTAAGATCTCACACAGTGTGTGGTCTGGCCAAAAAAAATTTTTTTCAAAAAAATATATATACTATAATTTGGATTATAATCCCCTCCAGAAACAAGTCTGAGGGCCAAGAAAAGGACCAGTGACATGATGTGGCAAGCACAGTTCAGGGATGGCTGCCCTCTGCCCAGCCTCTGCCCTTGGTCCCTGTGACCCTAGGTGAGTCTCTTTGCCTTCCACAGTTTCCTTATCTGTAAAAGAGAGGAAAGGCAGACAGTCCCCGAGGTTGCTGAGAGGAGAAATTTCGTGAAGGATATAAAGTGTCTGCCGCACTGCTAGACCCCTAACTGATACCATAATAGATGTGGTTCCCTTCCTCTGATTCTAGAAGGCGCCTGTGGGTGTCAGGTATCTCCCAGTTCAGCCTGCAGAGCCCAGCACCAGCTCACCTCCTTCCCTCCCTGCCTCGCCCCCAGTCCCATCTGTGGCTCCCCTCACCGCCAAGCTCAGCTCCTTGCCCAGAGCTGGCAGAGGCCCCAAGTGGCCAGGTGAGCGCGGTCAGCCACAGACATGACCACCCCAGAGCCCAGACCAGAGTGGCAGGGCCTGGATCCACACCAAAGTCCCGGGCCTCCAAGCCCAGTATGCCTGTCACAAAACAGCAGACCCCTGCGTGACACAGCTCACTGGCTCATTGCCCACCCATTATCCAGCCAACCTCCCTCTGTCCCCAGGTGACCCCAGCACATTCCTGTGGTTTGGGGTTTGCTGGTCGTGGCGACCAAAGTCTTGGCCCCCTCCCATCGGCAAATGGGGAGGGGTCTCCAGGGGCCAAATTCTTTTTCAAATGAGATTCTCGTGGTTTCCTCAGCTGAGGCGTCTGCGGAGCAGAGAACAAACAATGTGGAATTAAATTTCTCTGGAAAATAAGCCCCGCAAGTGAAGATCTAAGCATCTCCTTGGGCATGGGGCCGAATTCGCCTGGTGCCAGGCTGGACTCCCATGGCCTTCCAGGCCCCAGGGTTGAGCAACCCCAGCTCCCGAGGCTGTGCGCCCCTGCCCCCACCAGCAGCCGCCCCACCCTGTGTGATCTCAGAACGCTTCTGCTGGGTTCAGCGGGGGACTCCTGACCAGAAACAACTGGGAACCCCGAAACAGGAGCATCCTCCCCAGATAGGGCCACACCAGCTGTGTCTGCTGCCGGCACCACCACGGGGTGGAATTTTGGGATCAGGTTGCAAAGACAAGGGGAGGTGGTGAGACTGGCTGTCTCCCTGGGTCCCCAGGCCCCAACAGCATATTCTAGAGTGACAGACCCCAAGAATCACAGAGGAGAAATAAACAAAGAGGCAGCACGACCAGCTGACTTGCCCCAACCACCAGCCCATTACCATCTTGGATCCTGGCAGACAGGCCCCTGTACATGTGGTCTGTCCATGCAATGGGATATTATTCGGCCATAGAAAGGCGTGAAATGCTGACTCCTGCCACCACATGGATGAACCTTGAAATCGTTATGCTAATTGAAAGAAACGAGTCACAAAAGACCACGTAGTGTATGATTCCATTTATAACAAATATCCAAAATAGGTGAATCCATAGCGACAGAGCACAGTTTAGTGGTTGCCAGAGCCTGGGGGAGGGAGGAATAGGGAGTGGCTGCTTAATCGGTCTGGAAGTTTCCTTTGGGGGTAATGAAAGTGTCTGGAAATAGAGGGTGTGACTGCACAACATTGTGAATATATCAAATGTCATTCACGGTACACTTTATATATATTTTAACGCACTAAAAGGAGACAAGAAAGGCCCTTGCCCTGGATCCCCAGCTATAGAGCAAGCCTGCTCCGGCCACCCTGGGGGAAGGAGGAGTCAGAAGGTCCCAGTGGATGTTCCCACCAGAACCATGGCCTCCGTTCTAGACCACACTTGGCACACCGAGGACAATCGCATTTTCTGCCTAAACTGCCCTGAGATTTCTCCAGGTTCCCTTTCCCAAAGGCAAACCCCACCCTGGGCCCCAGGGGCAGGCAAGGGACAGCTGTCTGCAAGGGAGTTAGTGGAATTTAGCTCATCCAGCCAAGGCTCCTCCCCCCTCCTGGTGCTGGATGGAGTCGGGAATGACTCGAAAAGAGGGCTCCGACGACAGACCAGGGGCTGGAACCCAGGGGCCAGCCCTCTGAGGACAGCTACCTGCTGGCACAGAATTCCAAGTCATCAGAGAATTACAAGTTTGACCCTGGCCTTCAAGGTCATTATGAAGGTATACATGTCAAGATAGATGGATAGACAGTATTTGATTAACAGTCTGTAAGCTTGACTTTTGGCTTTGGAATATTTCGATTGTGGTATTCATCGTCTGTATTTGTCTTCTGTTGCTGTATAACAATTGACCGCAGACTGAGAGGGAAAAACACCCATTGATTAACTCACAGCTCAGCGGCCAGAAGTCTGTGTGGGTTCAACTGGGTTCTCTGCCTCCACAAAGCCAAAATCAACATGAGCTCTTATCGAGAGGTTCTGGGGAAGAATCCACTCCCAGACCTGTTCCGATTGATGGCAGAATCCAGCTCCATGTGGTCGTAGGACTGAGGATCCCATTTCCCTGCTGGCTGTCAGCCAAGAGATGCTCTTGAGTGAAATCCTTCATGTGCTTTGAATCTCCCCAACTTTCTATCTGCTACCAAAAAGGAGAAAACACTCTCCTTATAAATGGCTCATCTAATTTGTCAGACCCATCTAATTAATCTCTGTATTTTAAGGCCAACTGACTTGGGGCTTTATATCTGCACAATTTCTTCATGGAAGACCTAGATTGGTATTTGACTGAGTAACCAAGGGATATTAAAAAGCAGAGACATTACTTTGCCGGCAAAAGTCTGTCTAGTCAAAGCTATGGTTTTTCCAGTAGTCATATATGGATGTGAGAGTTGGCCTATAAAGAAAGCTGAGCACTGAAGAATTGATTCTTTTGAACTGTGGTGTTGGAGAAGACTCTGGAGAGTCCCTTGGACTGCAAGGAGATCAAACAAGTCAATCCTAAAGGAAAGAGTCCTGAATATTCATTGGAAGGATTGATACTAAAGCTGAAACTACAATACTTTGGCCACCTGATGGGAAGAACTGATTCATTGGAAAAGACCCTGATGCTTGGAAAGATTGAAGGCAGGAGGAGAAGGGGAAGACAGAGGATGAGATGGTTGGATGTCATCACCAACTCAATGGACATGAGTTTGGGCAAACTCCAGGAGTTGGTAATGAATGGAGAGGCCTGGCATGTGGCAGTCCATGAGGTCGCAAAGAGTCGGACACGACTGAGTGACTGAACTGACCTGAACCGAACCAGGGGATGGGGTCTTAGGATGGGGTCATGTTCAGAATTCTGCCTACCACTGCCTCCGTTTGAAATCTTCCCCCAGGCCTTGAAAATGTTAGAGGTGCCTATTCCAGCCACATATGTCCAGCTCTTTCTACCTCAGGATTTAACTCACCAGAACTTTGCTTAACCTAGAGCAAGCATGGCCCACGTCTGTGGTCTGAATATGATCCTTTCTCCTCCAAGGGCCTGATGAAATGCTACCTCCCCCGTGAAATCTTTAACTAGAGCCTCAGGCAGAATTAATCTTCCCCAGAGAGCCCTTTAGGGCTTCCCTGATTGCTCAGCGCATAATCCACCTGCCGTGCAGGAGATACAGGTTCAATCCTGGAGTCAGGAAGATCTCCTGAAGAGGAAATGGCAACCCACTCCAGATTTTGCCTGAAAAATCCCATAGACAGAGGAATCTCGTGCGCTACAGCCCAAAGGAACACAAAGAGTCGGATGCAACTGAGCGACTAAGTATGTATGCATAGAGAGCACTTTGCTAGTACCTCTCTTCAACGGCACATCTCAGCCTGCCTAGGGCTCTCAGCTGGGAGCTCTAGTCCTCTAGTCACCCGTAAGACCGGGAGCCACCTGGGCAGGGCCCATCAGACATTGCCACTGTGCCAGGCCCAGCAGGGACCCAGAGAGATGAATCAAATGCTAACCCTGCCTTGGAGGACCACTCACAATACAGCAGGGGCAACAAACCTAGCGTGTCCATCATTATCCATACCTTCCAAACACCCTGCCGTGTGCAAGCGCTCACGGGTGAGGAAACTGGGGCACAGGGACATCCATGAATTTTCCCAGAATCTCATGGTCCACCTATGGGAGAAACTGGGAGTCCCCCTCCAGAGACTAAACTTGTAACCCCCACAGTAAAAAATCTTAAAGAATTCAAGGGACCTCCCTGGTGGTCTAATGGTTAAGATTCCATGCTGCCAATACAAGGGGTACAGGTTTGATTCCCAATCAGGGAACTAAGTTCCCACATGCCAGATGACACAGTCAAAAGACTTTTTTCATTTTTAATTTTTTTTAAAAAATCTTAATGAATTTGAGAATTCTTTAAGTGGTTATGACTCTGCATTTTCACTGCCGTGGGCCCATGTTCAATCCTTAATGGGGGAACTAAAATCCCACAAGCCTTGCAGTGCTGGAAAAAAAAAAAAATTTCAAGCCCCCTGACTTCTCATTTGAGGTCAGACACTCTTAACTGGGCTGCCACCTGCGGTACACACTCCAGTGTTTCTGTGGCTTCACGTATAAAGATTGTCTTTCTCACACAGGTACAATGGGTGTAGGCTCTGCTCCTTATAGTTCTGCAGGGACTCAAGCCTCTTCCAGCCCACTGTAGGGAGAGCCTTGCCATCCTCCCCTGGGTCCTCCACACACGGCCACGGGACAAGAAGAGAGTGAGGTCAGACCAGGACGTGGCATGGTTTACATTTCTTCAGCTACATTCCACTGACCAGAACTCAGCCCAAGGCTCTGACTGCCTGCAGGGGAGACTGGGAGCTGTAGTGACACTATGTGCCCAGGAAGGAAAGGAATTGGATTTGAAGGACACAGGGGTGTTGCCCTGAATGCCACGCCCTTTGGCTGCACGTGGGTCCAAAGGCGCTGTATGTCAAAGGCTGCCTGGCGCTGTCAGTGACCACAGAGCTAAGCTCAAGAAGACAGAGTGGGCATGCCAGTAGGAACCAGGGGGTTAGGAGAGCACAGAGTGTCCTCTTAGTCACCCACTAGGCTCAGCAGGAGGCCTTGCTCATTTGATGAGCTCACCTTGGGCCTATGGCTGGGTAGGCTCACCAGCAGCAGCCCCCTCCTCCTCAAGCTGGCCAGGGCCCCCTTCTCCAGGCCAGGCCCTGGACAGATGGTCCAGAAGCTTGGTCATTGCTACCCTGGCCAGGAGTGGGACACAGGCACTGATGTCCCTAGGAGTAACCCCGCTCTGCCTGCCCCCAGGAAGATAGGCAGGCCCGAGGTTGGCGAGCCCCCAGACTGTCTGGGTCTGGATACTGATGGCGCTAGTGGTAAACAATCCACCTGCAATGTAGGAGACACAGGAGATGTGGGTTCAAACCCTGGTTCGGGAAGTTTCTGTGGAGGAGATCATGGCAACCCACTCCAGTATTCTTGCCTGGAGAATCCCATGGAGCCCCCCCAGAGGAGCCTGGCGGACTGTAGTACATGGGGTTGCCAAGAGTTGGACACAACCGAGGGACTAAGCATGCATGTTTGCTTTAACCCTAAGGAGTAAGAATCACCAAATTGTGTCCCAAAGTCAAGGACAAAATATTTGGTCTCGAGAAGACACGTGACTTCGCTCCGGTCAGACTGATGCAGACTCTGTCTGTCGCAAGAGAGGAAAGGGTGGGAAAGGAAAAGGGTGTTATGATCAGAAGCTTGTTCACACCTACTCTGGGGCCACCCAGTGTGCTCCCCAGAGAGCAGTGTAGAGCAGATGCCAAGGTCCCAGCCCCAGGCCCCAGGAAGACAGGTATTCCTGAGGCCGCAGGACCCAGTGCAATGGGGCTGGGGCTGCGGTAACTGCTCTGCCTCTGTGGGCATTGGAAGGAGGCCCAGGAAAGCAAGGACCTAAGTGTCTTACTAGCCACTCTGACTCTCTTATTACCCCCTCCCAGCCCAAGCCTCAGCTTACCTAACCACCTACCCAACAATGTAATAGACTGATCCATGGGTATGTGGGAAGAAAACCTTAGAATTTAACATACGTGCATCCACGTGTATTTCCACCTAAAAAGAAAGAAAAGAATTCAGCTCTGCTAATATTTAACATAAAAATTGGCCCAGGCACCCCAACTCGGTCTGTTTTGGCCGATCATGTCCCCCACATTAGTCAGTGTCTGGTAGGAGACATGTCCACCAGACAGAGAATTTGAGGACGGCATCCTCACTCGATTGCTCAACTTCTGACCTATTGTGACATGTTGCCATTCACATAAGCTCAGTTCAGTGGAATGCACAGATTGTAATGTCTGATTCAAACTAAACTGGGACTTCCCTGGTGGTCCAGTGGAAGGGCTTCTCACTTCCACTGCAGGGGGCACGGGTTCAATCCTTGGTCAGGGAACTAGATCCCCCAAGCTGCAACTAAAATATTGCATACAGCAGGCAACAAAGATTGAAGATCCCACGGGCGCAACTAAGACCTGGTATAGCCAAACAAATAAACATTTCAAAAAAGAATTTTTTTTAAAAAAGGACAAGTGGCCTAAAAAGATTTCTGTGAAGAAACAGCAAGAAAACAGGAGCACTTCCCGCTGATCCCTGGACATGATTTCATTTGACATTTCAGGAAGGAGAGACAAGAGTTGTGCGTGGAGTGCTCCAGTAAAGATTTCCAAAAGTGAAATCTCTTTTCATGAGGACAAAGGTGAAGTTTAAACAGTTGTTAAGGAAGTAATTCTTTTTTGGAAGGGCTATAGATGAGAGAACATTTAGAAGTAAAGTTGGAAAGTGTTCCCATTGTTACTTGATTTTATTGCCGAAAACCTCATGTGTTCCTAAGATCCTTCACATCCACCCTTCAAAGAAAACAAAAAAGGAATTTTTAACTTGCTTTAAAATGAGTTTGAGTGGGTTTTAAATCCATTTGTGAAAGTATTAAAATGCAACATATTCCAATTTCTTTGCACGCAGAACTGATTGACATGAGAGAGGATGGAAATTTGAAAGTCAATTTTGAACAAAACCTTTGCATAATTGGTGGATGGCATTGAAAACTGAGAAATGAATGTCACGGTTTAATGAGCAGAGCCCACAATGCACCTCGTCCGTCTGGATCTAGGTATCTTCGTGAAGCCTTCTTTTTAGCTGTGACAGCCTTTAAAACTGAATATTGAAATAAACTGAATTTAGTACCAGACAGTCAAGTCACTCTCCCTCAGAGTGTGAAACTAGGATTTTCAAAAATAAAGAAGGATATTCAATGGCGTCGCTCCCATGGAGAGCAAAAAGGGATTTTAGGCCATTATGAAATGAAATGTCATAAAAATTATTTTAAAACTGTTTTTATTTATTACCTCTTTCATTTCTAGTTATGTGGCTTTATAATGTGCATATAATAACATGCATAATGTCTAGTTTATTCATATGTGTATAATGTACATATTTCATAATATATATTTTATAATGTATTGCTAATGTATTTTATGCATATACTTTATGTTTATAACTTATTAAGTTCTATGAAAATAATTTATAAACAAATAGATATCAGGGAGGCCTGCTCAACATTTTTTTACTGATGACATATGAATAATAAAATTTGAGTTCAGGGTGATGGCAGCATCCAGGGGGCCCATCTAGCCCTGACATCACAGCTAATTGGCAACAGAGACTGAGTGTAAATTCGAGCATCCAGAGTGCCAGGCATGGCCTTTTTCTTGTGCTGCTCTTTCTGGCCCTTCACGCAGAGCCTGGTTTAGCTACTTTAGTTACCAAAATCCACTGTTGTCTCTTCCTGCTATTCATTTCAGTCTTGCCTGCTGCAAATAAAGCCTGGAATATTCTGGAGGCTAGGTCGCTTTTCTGTCCCCACTGTAGCAAAGAACAGTCCTCTTAAATCTTTGGCACCTGTCTTGACCCCAGAGAAGAGACAGTCCCAGAGAAAAGTAAGGCCTGCTCCTCAGCTACCCTCTCAAGGGGATCAGCAGCTCCCTGAAGCAAGATCTTTCTCGGGCACAAAGATGTTCACAGCTTTCCCTCCCTGCTCCTGTTCTGCTTTAAAGCATTTCCTGTGTCTCCATTGTCCGCAACCAAAAAGTCAGATTGCTTAGGGCGACTGCCATGCCCTTGACCCCCTGGACCAACCTACCTGCATCACTCAGCAGCAAGAAACAGAAACCACACTAGCTAAATTAAGCAGAAAGGAATGTCATGCAGGTAATGCCATGCTGATAAACTCATCAGAAGGGCTAGAGGAACAGGCTGCACCTGCAGGAATGACTCCCAAGACAAACTTGGGACCCACCCTAAGAAGCAAGCACCTCCTCTGACACCATCAGGAAGGTAAGGAATCCGGAGCCACCCAAGAAGGTCTGTTGGTTTCAAGAACCATCACCTAACTGATTCAGGGGTCAGGAGGCCATTTGAACAACAACTTCTCTGCACCCACAAAGCTGGACGCTGGATGCTAGAAGGCAACTGCCCCCTAAATCAGTGCCTCCATAACCATGCTGAGCGACAAGTCATGTTTCCAAGTCCGTTTGATTGACAGACCTGTTTCCTAAATAAAACTCTATAGCAGCAACAGAGTCTGAGGAACACAGTGGTCAGTGTCCAGCCTCTCCAGCTAAGCAAGGCTCACCAGGAGAAGAGAGGGCAGAGATGATGCTGTATACACATCGTGTCTCCAGATTTTTCTCCCAGCGTTCTTCACACCCTCACCTGAGTTCCAGCTACAGAGAACACCCCAAAGGTCTAGGAGCACCCCAGGCTTTCTAACCTCTCCTTCCTCTCCCAGGTTACCACCAACCCCCTCCACTTTGAATGTCCTTCTGAGTCTGAGATGTTTTCTCTGTCTCCAGGAGTCAGGGGTTACTATAGCCTGCAACTGTCAGAAAGAAATATAATCAAGTCACATATGCAATTCTAAACTTTCTAACAGGCACACATAGAGATTGAATAATGGCCACCCTCAAAATATCAAATCTTAACTCCTAGAACTTTCCAATGTTACCTTATTTGGAAAAAGGATCTTTGCCGATGTAATTAAGGATTTCACAGACAGATTACCCCAGATTGTCTAGGGGGGACCCTAAATGCTATCATAAGGGTATTTATAAAACAGAGGCAAAAGACACAGACTTCCCTGGTGGTCCAGTGTTTAAGAATCCACCTGCTGGTGGATGAAGCTGGAGCCGATTATACAGAGTGAAGTAAGCCAGAAAGAAAAACACCAATACAGTATACTTACACATATATATGGAATTTAGAAAGATGGTAATGATAAACGTGTACACAAGACAGCAAAAGAGACACAGATGTATAGAACAGCCTTTTGGACTCTGTGGGAGAGGGAGAGGGTGGGATGATTTGGGAGAGTGGCAGTGTAACATGTATGATATCATAAGTGAAACGAATCGCCAGTCCAGGTTTGATGCAGGATGCAGGATGCTTGGGACTGATGCACGGGGATAATCCAGAGAGAAGGTGTGGGCGGGAGTGGGGAGGGGGGGGTCGAGATTGGGAGTTCATGTACACTCGTGGCTGATTCATGTCAATGTATAGCAAAACGAATACAGTATTGTAAAGCAAAACAAACTAAAAAATAAAAATTATTATTAAATAAAAAAAAAAAAAGAATCCACCTGCCTAGTCAAGGAAGATCCCACATGTCTCAGAGCAACTAAGCCCGCAGGAGCCGCAACCACTGCGCGTGCGCTCTAGGGCCCAGGAACCGCAACTACTGAAGCCCACACACCCTAGGGCTGTGCCAGCACAGACAGAAGAAGCCACCCCACTGAGAACCCCGCACCACCGCTAGAGAAAGCCCTTGCTCTGCAGCCAGAGAAAGCCCACGTGCAGCAGTGAAGACCCAGTGCAGCCCCCCCAAAAGATAGCACAGCAGAGAAGAAAGCAAAGACAAGACAAGGCAGAGATTGAAGAACGCGACCACAGCCCAGGAATTCCAGGGCAGCCCCTAGAAGTTGCAAGAGGCAAGGAACCAGTTCTTCCCAATGACCCAAAATCCAGCCTCTGGTCTCCGGACTGTTAATGACTACATTTTGATGTTTTAAGCCACTCGGTTTGTGGAAATTTGTTACAACAGCCTTTGGAAACTAATAAGTGAAGTGAAGTGAAAGTCGCTCAGTCATGTCTGACTCTTTGCGACCCCATGGACTATATATTCCATAGAATTCTCTAGGCCAGAACACTGGAGTGGGTAGCCTTTCCCTTCTCCAGGGGATCTTCTCAACCCAGGGATCGAACTCAGGTCTCCCGCATTGCAAGTGGATTCTTTACCAGCTGAGCCACAAGGGAAGCCATGGAAACTAATAGAGTACATCTCAAAAAGTGAAAAGAGACAGGTCAAATTAACTTTGCAGTTTATTTTATTTACTGCAACATCTACAAAATATTACCAACATGTTATCAAGAGAAAAAGCACCAATGAGATATTTACGTTCTTCAAACTAAGTCTTTGAAATCTAAATTATATTTCCCATCTATGTATATGTGTTCAGTCACGTCTGACTCTTTGAGACCCCATGGATTGTAGCCCACCAGGGCTCCTCTGTCCATGGAATTTTTTCTAGGCAAGAATACTGGAGTGGGTTGCCATTACCTACTCCAGGGGATCTTCCCAACCCAGGAAAACCACACCTCTTGCATCTCCTGCATTGACAGGTGAATTCTTTACCACCAGCGCCACCTGGGAAGCCCTTCACACTAATGGCATGTCTCAGTATAAACCCGGCACGTTCTTCATCCACACATGACTAAAGCTTACCATAGAGGATGGTGCATTTTCCCTCCTTTGTAGGGCTCTAGGCAAGCAGCAGCCTGGAATTGGGGTCTTAGTTGCCTATGAGTCTCCCTTCCCGTGGACTGCAGGGAGATCCAACCAGTCTATCCTAAAGGAAATCAGTGCTGAATGTTCACGTCAGTGAACTGATAGCCGTGACTGGGCTATGGTCACGTCAGGCTATCAGGACTGATGCTGAAGCTGAAACTCCAATGCTTTGGCCACTTGATGCGAAGAACTGACTCATTGGAAAAGACCCTGATGCTGGGAAAGATTGAGGGTAGGAGGAGAAGGGGAAGACAGAGGATGAGATGGTTGGATGGAATCACCGACTCAGCGGACATGAATTTGAGCAAACTCCAGGAGTTGGTGATGGACAGGAAGGCCTGGTGTGCAGCAGCCCATGGAGTCGCAAAGAATCAAGCATGACTGAGCGACTCAACTGAACTGAACTGAACTTCCATGCTTCCACAGAGCATGCATAGACTGTATGCTCCGAGCGGACAGGAATCTTGTCCCATTCATTTTGGTATCCCAGTGCCTAACATCAAAGCAGTCAATAAATGTATTTTGAATGAATGTGTATTTTGAATGAATTCTTGACAATAAAAAAAAAAAAAAAGCCCTGTAGGAAACTGCATTTTTTGTTTGATTGGTTTTCTGTCTTCTTTAGTGAGCAGAGTTCAGGATCCATCAAAATACCTGGAATCCCTTCTCTTGGAAGCGTAGATGTAGGCCAAGTTCCCCCCAGCAGCCAGGAAAATGCTGTATGTTGAGGTTGAAAAGAAATGCTGTGAATTTTTTTGCTGTGTCTACTAATAATCTTCCAAAACTGAAAGCATCAGACCCAGATGGGTTTACTGGTGAATTCTACCAAACATTTAAGGAAGAAATTATACCAACTCTCTATAGTCTCCTTCAGAAGCTAGAAGCAAAGAGAATACTAGCTAATTCGGAGGCCAACATCACCCGAATATCAAAACCAGACCGAGACTTTACAAGAAAACCACAGATCAATATCTTTCACAAGCATCGATGCAAACATCCTCAACAAAACACTAGCACGTGAGTCCTACAATGTATGAAAAATTATACAGCCCAACCAAGTGGGATGTATCCCAGGTATGCAAGGTTGGTTCAGTATTCAAGAATCAGTTAATGTACTCCATCACATCAACAAGTTAGAGAGGGAAAAAAAATCACATGGTCATATCCATAGATGCAGAAAGGCTGATGATGTCAGGGAGCAGGGTGGTAGCAGAGTGAGGTGGGGGATTAGGCAGAGGCAGGAAGGTATGGGTGCACAAGGTCTACGAGGAGGCTGAGGCTGGAATCAGTGTTCCTGAGACTGGCTTCAGGTAAAGGGAACAGCCAAATGTGAACCACGAAGGTCAGATCTGCCAAGAAAGACTGTAACCTTCAGGCACAGGGTCATAAGCCTACGGCTCCCAGGCCTGAAGGACCACTGCTAAAACAGCCCTTGGTGCCAGCCCCCAGAAGCACAGCCAGGGCCAATGTCAGGACCACTCCAACCCTGGCCTGGTGTTCTGCCCCCCACCCCATAACCTGTACCTTCCCCCTGAGAATCTCAGCAGCCACCTGCCCATGAATAAGGCTGCTGTGGGCAGCGCATGCTGGCTTGCAGCTGCACACACCCCAAGGGAGGGGCATCAGTTTCTTCATTCAGAGACACAACTGCTCACCAAGCCATGGGCTGCTGGCTGCGTGAACATCCAGAGACGCCTTTCAGAGTCTTTCAGTGACCACCTCCACTGTGATGCTCAGCTGTGCTTCCTGGCCTCCCTCGACACAGACCATGATGCCCCCGTGAAGCCACAGAACATCAAAGACTTTAAGGCCAGAAGTCCTTCTAGTGAGCATCACAGGGGCTCCTGATCATCCTGAGTCCCTGGGCTGGAGAGTGTGCTAGCTCCCTAGCTTCTGACCAACCTGCCCAGAGGGGACTCGGCTTTACCACAGTGTCCCTCCCCCACAAAGCCTGGATGCCCGCTTGCCACACTCTGGGATCCCTGACACGGAACAGGAAGGGAGCTGAAGCCAGGGAGAGAGGGGATGTGTGGGCTTTCGGACTTTCTGCCATCACTCCACATGGAACTTCCACCAGAACGTGCACAAGGATAGTCCGTGAGTGAATGAATGAAGACCATTGCGGCACTGAGCCCCTTCTCAAAGCCCTCCAGACACACAGAGCCTCTTCTGGTTGCGTTAGAAGCCTATTCCCAGACTAAGATAAAAAGACAAGATCTGTGCCCAGCGTGAGTCCCAGCAGGCCCCTACTCAGTACCTGTCACAGTATGACCCAGCTCAGAGAGCACAGAGGGGCCTGTGGGAAGGGTCTCCTGCCCCTGGGCATCCTGCTCCCCCAAAGCCAAGGCTTCACTCTCTGCTAGCTCTGCCAACCAACCCTGTGTCCCTTCCTTGGCTGGCACTCAGGTGACGGGAACACCTACAGCATACTTGGTTCCAAGAAGCCCCTGTCCAAGCAGAGGTTCCCCTGAGCACTCAGTGCCCAGGGAGGAAAGAGGATGCTTAAGAGCCTCTCACACACACTCACACACCGGGCTCCAGTGCCCACCAAGGCCAGGCTTCCCTTCCCTGCCTGTGCCAGCCCCACCTGAGCTGGTCCAGACAGGCGGGTGGGGCCTGTGGGCTGTCAGGCCACGTGTAGGGCTGGCGGGGAGGAGGGCGGGCGGGCTTGGCCGGCTGCTCTTAAGGCGGGGCTGGAGGTGAAGGGCGCCTCCCTTTACTCCTCACCTGGGCTCTGACCAACCGCCTCACTTCGTCTGTCCCAGGAGCCAAGAGTGAAGGCAGGAGCGTCTTGCTCACCCTGGACAACAGGTAGGTGCCTTTATTCTTCACGGAGAAAAGAGGAGGCTCAGCACCTTCAGCCAGCCCTGTTCCCAGTTTTCCTCCTCTCCTGGGGCTCAGAGTGAAGGTGGAGACAGATAAGATGGTCCCAGGACTACAGACTCCAGTTCTGCACTTTGAGGGAACTAAATCTGTAGCCCTCAGGGTACAGATGAGAAAACCAGGGTCTGGGGAGGAGAAAGGGTTTGCCCAGGGTCCTGAGACGTGGGGAGGAAATGGACCCAGAACCTAGCCTCCTGCCCGCCAGCCCAGAGCCCTCGGGGCCTGGCCATCAGCGCCCCCCAACCCCGTGCTGGGTCATTCCGAGGCCACCAGGAATCCTGGAGTGGGAGGGAGAGGGTGGGCAGAGCACGGGTATGGAAAGGCCTTCACTGGCCCTGCGGGTCCCTCTTTACTGTCCCAGGTCTGCTTCACCAGGTCTGGGTAGCGACCAGGGTATGATCAGAAGCCACTCTTCCAGCAGGCGGCTGGGGAGGGGATTGGGCTAGTGAGGTGAGGCACTCTGGGGGACATTTGTCCCCCTCTCTGCCATCCTCCCCCTCCACTGCCCTGGGCTTGTAGGAGGGAAAGAGTGAGTCAGAAGAAGCTGGCAATGAAACTGACAAGGGGATTTGCCCAGGAATCAGGATCCCGCTGCCTCCAGAGCCCTTGAGAACAAAGAAGGAGATTTGAGTCCCATGGGTGGGCAAGACCTGTAAATAAGACTGAGTTGGCTGGAGCCCTCCATACCCACTACAGCCCCCCAACATGCACACACAGAATGCTGAGCCCAGGGGTCCTCCCTTCACCTTTCGAGCAGGAAGGAAAGAGCTAGAGATGTGTGCTGGTGGGGACAGAAGAGTGTCCAGGAATAAAGGAATGAGACCAGCCCTTGCCCTCGGAGGTCTGGTGGTGCTTTGGGGAGTGTCAAAAGTGAGAAGACTTAAAGAAAATCCCAAGGGGCTGCCTAAACTTTGCTCAATCTCAGGCCTGTCCCACTGGGTTCTAGAATCCCAGAAGGGGCAGAGAGAGGTGAAATGGATCTTAAACCTATGAAACAGTGGCACGGATGTGCGAATGGGAGCCAAGATCACCTGTGTTCAAATCCCAGTTCCACTATGGGTGCTGTGAGTTGTATGACCTCAGGAAAGTCCTTTAACCTCTCCAGCCCTACTGTAAGAGTACTTTCTTCAAAGAACCATTGAGAAAACAAAATGAGTACATTTTAAGTGTCTGTTACAATTGCATTCCCATTATACAGGTGGGACAGCTGAAGCCCAGAGAGGAAAGGACACTTGCCCAGGGTGGCATAAAAGCAGATTCCAAATCAGTAGGCAGACATCCTGGATCCTAGTCCTGGGGGAGGAACCAGCCCAGTGGACTCCCCAGAGACCATAACCCAGGTCCTCTTTGAGGCACAGCCAGAAAACCTTCAGGGTATGCAGAGATCCTGCCCCGACAAACCCAGGGCGCTTGGAGCCAAAGCGCCATGTCCTTAGCTGCCCTCAGAAAGGCGCTTGAAGGCCCGTTCCTTGTTCCCTTTCACTGCCATTTATAGACACGCTTCCTGAGCCTAACATGTGCCTGCCCCCTCCAGGATCTGGCCAAAGAGAAGCCTGGCAGCAGGTCTAGCAGGAGCTTTGGGCAACTCACAGTCCCTCTCTGGACCTCAGGTGTTTCTCTGCATTTGAACTCCATGTGATATAAGGAGTTAAAGGTCTAAAGTCCAGGCCTGAGTTTAAAACCCAGCTCTATCACTTTTCTGGATGCGTGGCCGACACAGATTTCTTAACCTCTCTGAATCTCAGTATCTTCATCTGTAAAATGGACGGGTAATAGGGGTACAGTACTTCCTAGGGCTATGAGAGGATTAGAAGAGTTATCATAGGGAAAGTCAGTGCCTGACACATGGTGAGTTCTCAGTAAATGAGAGCTATTATTATTTATTATTATGAAGGCATTATATTCTATATAAGCCCTGATTTCTAAGTAATATTTAGAATTGTCCAATAGCTTTCACAAGCAGTATCTCACTGGTTCCACACCACCTTCTGGGAGGATATATAGCAGGAATTCTTATTCCCATCTCACAATGAGGAAACTGAGGGTCAGAAGGATTCCTTAAGGAACTGTTTGAACTGGGGTTTGAATTCAAATCTCCAGACTCTGAAGTCTGCATTCGTTTCGTTTGCCCAGACTGGTCTCGGTGACTTTCCCAAGACTGAGGTCTAACTCTAAAGCAGAATGTAATAGAAGTATCTTGGAAAAAGAGAAAAGTGGAGTTGGGGAGTGCTAGGGGCAGGAGGAAGGTGAGGCTCAGGGCAGGCCGTTGTAGCATAACCAGCATGTCCCAGCTCCTTACAGTTTTCTTGGCAGTCTCTGTTTTGGAACCTCTTACCTCCTGTAAGAAACTGCTCTCATGTAGCATTAAGGCTAAACAACGGAAAGAACTTCCCACAGTCAGGAAGCTTGGGACGTCTCTTTCCCAGATGAGCCCCCAGGGAGTGAATATCATCTGATGATGTCACTCCTAAGCTCTAAACTATTCTGTGGCTCTCTGTTGCCCTCAGGGTTGAGTCAGCACTACCAAACCCAGCCTGTAAGGCTCTGCAGGGTCTGACCAGCCTGCCTCCCCAACCCCAACCTCCCCTCCATTCACCCTAGGTTCTCTCTGTTTCCCAGATGCTCAATAACGTCTTGCGATCTCGTCGGTCCATCAGGCCTCTGAATACACCTGCCTCCTCACCCCTACCTGGTGTGCCCAGCCAGCTCCTGTTTTTCGTCCTTGTCTCCCTTTACATGTCCCTTCCCCCAGGAAGTCCTCCCTGGCCTCTCCCACTCCCTGGCCTCCTCCTCTTCCCTTCCCTGTGCCCACTGAGTCCCTCCTGATTCCCCTCCTCCCCGATGACACTGTTGTGATTGCTCACCCTGCTTGCCTGTCTGTTTCACCAACTGGCCCACGCTGAGTAGCAGCTAAATGCAGGGGCTCTGACATCACACAGCTGGGGTCCAATCCTACTCTGACACCCGTTGGCCTGACAACCTTGGGCAAGTTACTTACCTCTTTGTGTCTCAGTTCTCCCATTATAAAATGGGATAATAATAGCATCTACTCATAGGGTTGTTATGAGGATTTTAAAAGGTTTTATACACCAGAGCCTAGGTACATATAATTACTCAATGAATATTAGCTGTCCTGTGCTGTGCTAAGTTAGCTGTGTCTGACTCTTTGCGACCCCATGAACTGTAGCCTGCCAGGCTCCTCTGTCCATGGGATTTCCCAGGCAAGAATACTGGAGTGGGTTGCCTTGCCCTCCTCTGGGTGATCTTACCGACACAGGTATCTAACCTGAGTCTCTTACATCTCCAGCATTGGCAAGTGGGTTCTTTACCACTACCGCCTCCGGGGAATCTAGATTTTAGCTATTATTTATTTTAAAAGTAAGGCTGGAACATAGTAGGTAACCATCAAACATCTATTGAGGTTATTTTATTTATCCATCACTTGCATACTGCTTATTATGTACTAGGCAAGTTCCAAGTATGAAAGTGAAAGTGAAGTCGTGTCCAACTCTTTGCGACCCCATGGACTGAAGCCTACCAGGCTCCTCTGTCCATGGGATTTTCCAGGCAATAGTACTGGAGTGGATTGCTATTTCCTTCTCCAGGGGATCTTCCCAAACCCGGGACTGAACCCTGGTCTCTCACATTGTAGACAGACACTTTACCATCTGAGCCACCAGGGAAGTCCTCTCATTCTATACATGAGGAAACCAAGGCACAGAGAAGTTAATTAACTTCCCCAACGTTGCACAGCTAGTAACTGGTGGAGCCAGGATGCAAACCCCAGGCAGTCTGGCTCCAGCAGCCATGCTTTTAAATAAGTGAATAAATATGCCTTTGTTTAGGGGCAGGGGAGGCAGAGGTTTCATCTACAGAAATTACTCAGTTCCCACCTTCGGCTTCTTTCAGGTCCCAGGAGCTCCCGGTTGGCAAGTGACAACTGTGGGATGTAAGTCTGGCTGAAAGCCAGAGGTAAACTGCCAAGTCACTGCCCTCAACATGTCACAGGTGATGTCCAGCCCCCTGCTGGCAGGAAGCCCCGCAGTTGGCTTGGCTCCCTGTGAGGAACCCAGAGGGCCCTGCACCCAGCCCCCAGCCCCAGCCTGCCGCTGCAGTGTCCCTACTACACCACGGAAGGCTGGGGAGCGCAGGCCCTGATGGCCCCCATGCCCTGCAAGGGGCCCCCTGGCAGGCTCCAGCCAGCTCCACAGGCTGGAGCCAATGCCAGCTGCCTCCTGCAGGCCCCAGGGGAGCAGGTCTCAGGGGCTCGGGAGGACCTTGACTCCTACATTGACTTCTCACTGGAGAGCCTCAACCAGATGATTCTGGAGTTGGACCCCACCTTCCAGCTGCTCCCTCCAGGGCCTGGTGGTCCCGAGGCCCAGCCTACCCAGAGCACTACCTTGAAAAAGAAGAAAGAAGAGCCTGAAGCCTTGGGTAAGGAACTGGGGCACAGTGCTGGGAAGAGGACTTGGGGACCAGTCCTTATGAGGAAGGAGTTTTCTATCAAATCAGAGGAACACAGAACAATGTCCTGTTGGGGAGTGCTGTGCATCTCTAAACAGGTTTCTTAACCTCTCTGTTTCCTCTGCTCTCTACAAGGGATAAATATAAGTAGTCCTCACTGTTCAATTCTATTTGGTTCTTGAGTTTGGAAAGTGATGGATACCTGTTTTATGTAATTTCTCAAAGAATTAAAATAAACTAATACAGGTAAGAATACTATATAATGCCATGCATATAAATAAGAGCTTGATAAATGTGTGGTCCCTGAATCTTAGTCTTCTGTGGTGTTTCTCTAAGTTCTAACTTGGTCCCCTGAAATTTTTATAGGAATAGTATTTTCACCTCCCCAGTAACAATAGATATAAATAACTTCAAGTATAGACATAGTAAAATAATTAGAACATGATGAATTTTTGAGTATTTATTACTTTTGTTTTTAATATGTCATTATATTGTAAATTTATGTAGTTTACTCTTTAGTAATGCCTAAAGCATCAAACTATATTAACTTACAATGTTTACATCATTTAGCAACCAGCTGAAAAAAAATCTTGAAAATTTAACAATCAGCTTTTTTGAGCTAGTTCAACCAACTCCAAGATTCCACCACGTCCACAATTGTCCAGAAATCTCTGCATCTGGCTTTAGTTTCCCAAAGAGTTTCAAGTATACATTGAGGATGAGGATCAGGGAGCAGCAGCCTCATTAGACAGGCTGGAAGACCGAGGCCTCCAGGGGTTAAACAATCAGTGTGGGCTAGGGGATACAGGGAGGATTAGAGATGGGATCCAGGAGAATTTCTGTTTATTGAGCATTTATCATTCTATCCAGGCACTTGTGTGTTGAGCAGTTAATAATTGAGCCTTTGATGATAATAATTTGATCCCTCCAATCCACCTCCATGAGATGAATATTTTATCCTCATTTTACAAATGAAAAGACTTGGTTGATGGATTTGAGTGAGAAGCCAGTGTAGCCTAATCACTGGAGTCAGGCAAACCTTACACAAGCTGCTTACACTTCTTTGTGTCTCAGATGCTTCTTCTGTAAAATAGAGATGAGTTTTCACCTCAAAGGGTATTGCAAGGATTAAAAGGAGTAACATTTGATGGCTGTTTATTGCAAATCCTGGGACACTATAGGTCATGATCGGTGGTGGCTGTTTATAGTCAACATTGGAGTTGCTTTTAGGATCAGCTCCAGGACAGTGTCAGACTCTGGGGTGGAGGTGAGCCCAGCACCCAGGTCCTCTGGCACTTGGGTTCCTGGGCTCTAGCCGGCCTTCTGCTCCTGCCCCCGGAGCATTGCCTGCCAGGCCTGTTAAATGAACCACCTCCATCCCTCAACAGTCTTTTTCTTCTTAAGGCCAGTCGTGGGCATGTCTCTGCAGGAAAGATAACTTGGGCCTAATTATCACTGGCAGGAGGAAGCCCGGGACTTTAATGCTCATGCCCCAAGGCAGGGCTTCCATGCATTCAAGGCCAACTAGGGTGAGAGCAGTCTCTGGGTAGCGTGCACATGTTTGGCGTTGGGATGTTGACAACAGGGCCCTTCCTCCAAGGGACTGATGGGCAGTAGTCAGCCCTTTCAGATGCCCTGGGCACAACCTGCCTTGTGAGGATGTGACCACCAGACTCTTGGCAGCAGGGGGCGCCAGAGGGCAGCAGTGGTCCCAGGGTCCTGATGAAGCCACCTAGCTCCCCTCGAAGGAATTTCTAAAACTCTCCTCTTACCTCTGCCTGAACACCAGTGATGCTTGGGAGCTCACTGCCTCCTAGGATATCCAGAGGGTCAGCTCCCTGTTGGAAGTTCTCTGCCATCACAAGAATAGTGAGAGCCTGCCTGTCACTGTGGTGACCACACCTCTCTCCCCAAACACCTCCCCCCCAGACCACAAAGCTCTCACCGGCCCACAGCCCCGCAGTGAGTTTTCCCCCAGCCAAATGTATCCAGTGTGTAGGGTCCCTCTGTTTGCACTCTCACTCGTCCTACTTTTGGCGCGTTGAGTGGAAGATGTTCTGTAATTGTTATGTTAGCAGACGTTCACAGCTTCTCTTTGTCCCAACTTGGCAGAATCAAAAGTTAAAGACTGGCTATCCTATATCAGTCCCTCCCTTAAAAATGTACAGAGGGATTTTTGTAAGCATTGATCCCATTGTCTACCCTGGGAAGAAAATAGTGGAAACCTCATTTACAGATGAGAAGACTGAGGCTCAGGGAGAGGAAGTGATGGCCACAGTCACACAGATAGAGAGTGGTAGGTCAGCTCAAAGCCCAGGCCTCTGGGCTCCAAAGTCCATAGTCTAACTTTTCTTTCTTCCTTGGAGCAAGCTTTCTGCCCTCCAGGGCTTCACTGAGTTTACACCGCATCCTCTCCTCCAGTTTCTCTGCTTCTGCCTCTTGCTGACCTTCCTTCAGATTAACCAGAGACGGGCCAGGGGCGGCGTGGTAGCAGGGAGCAGGCATGTATCCACCACCCCCAAGGAACACAGCTTCTAGGAGCAAACACCATATCCCTTCCTCTGCCACTCCTCCCCATCTTTGGAACAGGACTCCATTTTATTTTCCAGAATTTCTGCCAGGCAAGGCAGTTTGCCAATCCTGAGTGAAGGGTGTTTAATAACCGTCTGTCTCCCCCAACCCACACAGGCCCCCCTCCATCCACCCGACCTGGTACCGGCGCCTGCATACACCCAACACTGCTCAGACTTGCCCCACGGGCCTGTAAACAGCAACTGCACGCAGGTGATGGGGCGGGGGCCCCGCCACCCCAGCCACATCCACCTCGAGGCCAGGCTACAGCAGCAGGAGTGACTCACAGCTCCAGGACTCCTCCCTCCCTTCCTGCCCGAGTCTGCTTGCTCTTTCTCCATCCCTCAGCTAGGCCTTTGGTCTCTCTTCACCAGGCCGGGAGACCCTCCCCAAAGCCGCTGAGCACCTACTTATGGGCAAGGCCTTGGCAAAGGGTCCCGAGGAGCCTGTCTCTGTGGAAGAGCTCCCTGCAGACAGAGCACAGGAGCAGGGATCAGTTTCCTCAGCCCTTTCTGTAACATTATTCATGTATTTGTTTGGCTGCTCTTAGCTGCAGGATGCCGGACCTTCGATCTCCACTGCGGCATATGGGATCTTTAACTGTGGCCTTTGGGATCTAGGGCCCTGCTTAGTGAGCATGGAGTCTTAGCTACTGGACCACCAGGGGAATCCCTCCTCAACCTTTCTGAGCCTTGACTTCTCATCTGACATGGAATTAAGAATGTTTCCAACCTCAGTCAAGTTGCCATGAGGGTTAAATGAGCTAACACAGGCAATACGCCTGTGGCAGTGCTAGCCCATAATGCTCAGTAAATAGCAGCCTTTGTTTTAAAAGGTGCAATAAATCTTAGCTCTGCCCTTACATTTCTCCGAGCCTCAGTTTCCTGCACTATAAAAGCAGTGCCTGCTGGCACTGGGCATAAGGGCAGTCTTGAGGTTTGAGAGGATTATGAGCATAAACACTGTGAAAGTGTTAGTCACTCAGCCGTGTCCAGCTCTTTGTGAACCCATGGACCACCAGGCTCCTCTGCCCATGGAATTCTCCAGGCAAGAATATTGGAGTGGGTACCCATTCCCTTCTCCAGGGGATCTTCCTAACCCAGGGATCGAACCCAGGTCTCCTCATTGCAGGCACATTCTTTACCATCTGAGCCACCAGGGAAGCCCATAAATATTATAAAGACCTGTTTAAAAACAAAAATTCATGCTTGTCAACCTTGCAGAAGAATCTACCTCATTCCAAAACTTCCCTTTCAGAGCCCACAATTCATTGTACCAAATATTCTCTCGCCCTCATCAGTGGGACCCCCACCTTAGCCAGAGTATTAGCCAATTGGCCAATACTGCCCCCCAAAAGCAGGCGGGCAGGAGATGCTCTTTGAAGCCCACTATGGGCCAGGCTCCAGGCTCCATCGTATCTCATCCTTACCAGAATCTCGGGAGGTAGGTTTTAGATCCTCTCTTTACAGATAAGGAAACTGAGGCTCAGAGCAGTTAGGAAAATTACCTGATGATTCTTGGCGGGAAAGTGGCAAAGCCTAGACTCACACCTAGGTTTGTTTGTCGACAAAGCCAGGCCTGCTCCTCCACTCCCTAGGACAGCATGCCCAGGTTGACCCGCCAGCCTCCCCCCTCCATCTGATGCAATCCTCCACCCCTACCCAGCCCAAGCAGGCTCCGACAGAGGCAGTAACCATGAGCAGGGCCAAAAGTTCCTAGCCCAGAGCGGGCTAGGACAGGCAGGGACTTCAGGGGTGGTGAGGAGGGATAGTGCATGCACCAAAGCCCAAGGGGGTGGGAGGCTGGCAGATGGGAGTTAAGGGTGCAGTTTCCCACTGACTCTGCCCTAGTCTTCATCCTGGGAAGCCAGAGGCAGGACTCATGACCCTCTAGAAGGGAGCAGCTCAATGAGCCCCTTCGTTCACTTCCTTTCCCAGAACAGCACCAAGAACAGCTCCCCTCCTCCAAGTCAAGAGGAGAGGGCGCCCTACTCCAGGAAGGAACAAGAGTCCTAGGTGCCCCTACTAGGGAATGAAAGAGCATCAGAGTGAGTCAGCAGCCTCGGGTGCTAAGAGTCTACAGCTCAGTAAGACAGGCAAGCCCTGCCCCCAAGGAGTTCTCGCACGCAACTGAACCCTAACGCTGCTTGTCAAACTCCAAGGTGCACCCAGTTCCCCTGGGGTGTTGCTAAAATGCAGATTCTGATTCAGTAGGCCTAGGGTGGAGCCGGAGATTCTGCACAACCTCCCAGCTCCCTGGTGAAGGGGTGCTGCCGGGCCAGGGACCACAGCGGTGCAGTCCAGTGCACAGTGAGAACACCTAGGGAGCTAAGCTAACACCCTGAGGGCTGGGCCCACCCCTGGAGGTTCCGATCTAATTGGCACCAGATGGAGCCTGAGTTTTAGGATTTTTTGAAGCTCATGTGGTAATTCTAGCATGCAACCAAGCTTGAGAATCCCTACCTCCATTGCAGGCACAGACATAGAAACCACTTTCACCGGCCTGAGTAATATAGGCATCTCAAGATGTGACCGGTGCAGTCATTCCCGCTGGGGAGTGAAACACACATGAAGGAGAGGATCTCTCAGTTTTAAAGGGCTTACTATGTGCCAGATGCTGGACTGTGCCACCTACATTCATCTCAGTTCATCCTTACTGCAACACCAAGAGGCTGGGTATAGCCACCCAATTCTACAGGCCTGGAAACTGAGGCTCTAGGTGGTCAAGTCACTTGGCTAGGCTCTCAGAGAGCAAGGGGCAGAGCCAGATTTGAAACCCAGGTCTGTCTGACTCCAAAGCCCGTGTTCGTGTCAGTCTGTCTCCACCCACGGGCAGTTGTCACAGAGAGGGTGACATTGAAACTGGTCCCTGAAGGTGAAGCTGGAGGCTGATCCTGATTCCAACAGACATCTCCCTGGGCCTCAGTTTCCTCATCTGTATAAAAAAGGGTGGTGGTCCAGCAGTTAAGACTCCACACTTCCACTGCAGGTTACATGGGCTTGATCCCTGGGTGGGGCACTAAGATCCCACATGCCGTGGGGCACAGCCAAAAATTGTAAATATATGTGTGCTAAGTCGCTTCAGTCATGTCCCACTCTTTGTGACCCCACGGACTGTAGCCTGCCAGCCTTCTCTGTCCATTGGATTCCCCAGGCAAGAATACTAGATGGGTTGCTGTGCCCTCCTCCAGGGGATCTTCCCAACCCAAGGGTTGAACCCACGTCGCTTAATGTCTCCTGCACTGGCAGGAAGGTTCTTTACCACAAGCACCATCTAGGAAGCCCACATATGTACCTGAGACTGTAAAGAATCTGCCTGCCATGCGGGACACCTGGACACAGCAACCACTCCAGTGTCCTTGCCTGGAGAAATTCCCATGGACTGCAGCCCAGTAGGCTCCTCTGGTGGGCCACAGTTCATGGGGTCGCAAAGAGTCAGACACGACTGAATGACTAAGCACAGCACAGCACAGCACTCTCTAAGAAAGAAGAGACCAGATGGTCTTGAGGACTCTTCCAGCATCCTTGTCCTGCGAGTCCAAGCTCCCTGGTTTCACCAATGCTCTGCTTCTCTCCCCAAAGATATAAAGTACATCGAGGTGACCTCCACCAGGTCAAGGTGCCACGACAGCCCGCGCAGCTGCTGCAGCCCGTCTGTCACCCCACCCTTCGGCTCCCCACGCACTGGCGGCCTCCTCCTTTCCAGAGACCTCCCCCGAGAGACTCGAAGCAGCAGCGAGAGCCTCATCTTCTCCGGGAGCCAGGGCAGGGGGCACCAGCACCCCGCTCCCCTCTCGGCAGCTCCCTCCTCTCACCTCCCAACATCTCCCAGCATCTCCGTTCCTGGCAAGGGGAGCAAGGCCTCAGGCCCCTACGGCTTGGGCTCCCCACTGGTGACCTCCCCAAGCTTGGAGAAGTGGCTGGGGGGCCAGAGCCCACAGCTGAGCAGCAGAGTCTCCATGCTGTCAGGCAGCCCAGCGTCTGATGTCAGCTATGTGTTTGGAAGGTACGTAACTCCCACTACAGCTTTTGATGTTGCCTTCATCACACACACACACACACACACACACACACACACTTTCTCTCTCTCTCTAAATCAGACATCCCGCTCTTTCTGAGCAAAATCTGGGACTGTACCAAAAATAAAAATGAATGTTCTCTTTCATGCCATTTGGCTCTCAAGTTTTCCTAAGCATTTAGAATATCATTCAATATAGGAAAATCTTGACTTCTATTTACCTCCTGGGAAAAGAACTACTGCATTAATGAGGCTCACCTGTATCCTGTCCAGCCCTCCTACAGCCCATCTGTAGGCAGATTTTTTTAAAAAATACCTAAAACACAGAATATAAACAGAATCAAGGGTCTGGGGAAAGCTTCCTTCATCTTTGTTCCTGGCAAAACCTAGCAGGAAGGAAGCAAAACTGGTGGGGCATTATTTACAATCACCCCAGCCCAGTTCTCTATAGGCTTCTGAGCAGAGCCACACACTGACCCATCTTGCCCTGGAAGACCAAGCCACAGGACCTCTGTCCCCCATACCAACTCCAAAGCCACTGTGCCCAGGCAGTCCCTGGCAAGGAGACTGGGATTCCACAGCCATGCGTTGGCATGGGCCTCTGAGCTCAGGGAGAAGCCTGGCTGGCTGCAGGGCTGGCCTCTTTCTCTTCCTCCAGCTGGAGAATTCCCTCTGCATCAGTCATGGACATAGTCCAGCCCAGGTCCAGCCTGTGTGCCGGACTCTTGGGAATGCTTGGGGTTGGGGAGTAGGGAGGATGGCTGATATGACAACTCATTTGGATCGCCTGGAAGGCAGAGGGAACAGAGTCCCTTGCAGGAGGCAGCCCGTTGGCTACTTTAATTGACCACAGACCCTACATTGCAGGTACACTCCTATATCCTTCAGCACCCCTTAGGGCTCAGATGGGCTCTGGGGACAGGGTGGGGGCAGATGGGTGAAGTGTACAGTTCTCTGACCAAAGCCACAGGCACCTACATCACTAAACTCCAGAGCCCAGCTCTGGCTCCAGACAGTCCACTCCCACCTCCTAACACTGCCTTTCTGCTGCTCTCTCCCCTCACAGCAGCCAGTCCCTCCTCCACTCCAGCATCTCCAGCCCTCAATCATCTTCCAGATCCTTGGAAAGCCCCACCAGCTCTTCCTCCAGCCTCCACAGCCTTGGTCCAGTGTCCCTGTATACGAGAACCAGTGCCTCCAGGTCCCCAGCAACGACAACCCAAGCATGGGCCAGCCCAGAGCAACCCACTCCCCACCACTAGCCAAGGAACATGCCAGCAGCTGCCCACCATCCATCACTAACTCCATGGTGGACATACCCATCGTGCTGATCAACGGTTTCCCAGAGCCAGGATCTCCCCCATCCCAAAGGATCCCAGGACCCCAGGACTTTGTCCACCCTGGGGCTACTTCTTCCAGGGCGCCCTGTCCAGCCACCAGGAGCCACAGCCAGACCCTGCCAGAAGCCCCTCCCACCACATCCCCGGAGGGTAAGTTGTAAACCAATCAATACCTCACGCTTTGTAAGGTTTGGCTAATGGAGAACAGGTAAAGCATCAGTGTGTTTCCTCAAGAGCGGGTCAAAACATTGATTAAGTACCTACTGTGTGCCAAGCACTGTGCCACTTAGTAGGGACACAGTCTAGAAAGAGAAGGGGAAAACCCAAAGGGTTACTGCAGAGTAGGATAAACACAGCAGTAGAGAGATGTCCTGAGTCTTGTGAAGCTACAGAGGGAGTGAGCCATTTTACCTGGAGAAGTGGGGAGGCCAAAAAGTGGATCAAAAGTTCATGGCCAGAACTGGAGAGGAAGGGCTGCCCCAGCAGAGGGAACGGCCAGGCCAGAGGTACGAAGGTATGGAAGCACATGGCATGTTTAGGAAATGACTGGGATGTTGGGTGCAGGGTGAGGTCATTGGGAGTAATTTGGGGCCAGATTGGGAAAGACCATGAACGCCAAGCTGAAGAGTAAACTTTACCCTTTAGGGACCAGGAGACCCACAGTTCAGTTCAGTCGCTCAGTGGTGTCCGACTCTTTGCAACCCCATGAATCGCAGCATGCCAGGCCTCCCTGTCCATCACCAACTCCCAGAGTTCACCCAAACTCTTGTCCATTGAGTCGGTGATGCCATCCAGCCATCTCATCCTCTGTTGTCCCCTTCTCCTCCTGCCCCCAACTCCTCCCAGCATCAGAGTCTTTTCCAATGAGTCAACTCTTGCATGAGGTGGCCAAACTATTGGAGTTTCAGCTTTAGCATCAGTCCTTCCAAAGAAATCCCAGGACTGATCTACCCTCAGAGACTCTCAAACTGGAGAGTGATGGACTCAGAGGTGCATGCTCAATCCATCACTCTGGCAGCTGCACGGCAGATGAATTGCAGGGCCTGGCCTGGCAGGGAGAGCAGTTTTTATTTGGTTCTGTTTGGGTTTTCATCACGAAGTGGTCCAGGGCGAGGCAGAGGGTGGAGGAGAGTGGACAGAGCCAGGAGACCCTCAGGATATGGAAGCAGCAGGCTGGGTGACTAACCCGGGAGAGGGAGAGTCAGTGCTAACTCTGACGTTGGCAGATGACGAACACAGACGGGGCAGGACAGGGTAACGGAGACAATGCATTCCAATTCAGACAGCTAAAAACCACAAAACAGCAACCACCCTCCTCCCTGTAGTCAGGAACTAACACGCATCCAAAAAGAACAAAGCCAACCAGAGCCCAAAGCAGTAAACACAGGCTAACAACCCTTAGCACCCTGGGGTACCTCTCTCCCAGGAGCAGAGCCCCCCACTGAGCCCCAAGGACAGGAGGCCTGCTTGCTGTGGCTCAGTATCTCCTTCCCGGGCTCTCAGCCCTCACATGGCCACAGACATCAAGGTACTCCTGGGGCGGGGGGGGTGTGAAATGCTCACTCTAGCCCGCTGCTCGCTCCCACCCACGAAGCCATGTCAGTAAGAACAAGAGAAAATGAGGTGACAAGCATGCCTTTGAACATTTTCCTAGGACAAACTGTTTGCAGCTATCAGTACACTTTTTATGATGGGTTATTCTCAGCTGGCAGTAACACACCGTTTCAAGATGCCGAAACCGAGAGTCACTGCTCTCCACCTCGGTCGTTCAGTCACTGTGTCGAGCCCACCTCTTTGTAACCCCATGAATCGCAGCCAGGCTTCCTTGTCCTTCACTGTCTCCCAGAGTTTGCTCAAACTCATGTCCACTGAGTCGGTGATGCCATCCAACCATTAGGACCCAGGGAAATGGTGCGGGGTGGGGGGGAATTTTCACATCTCAAAGAGCACATTTATTTGGCCTGGTGATATCCCCATCCAGTGTTGGTGATTCCTGGATAATCACACATTATCTCTGGGATCTTAGCAAATCCCACAAACTATTCTCGACAAGATTCAGTTTCATCTCCAAGTTGTTGGAGCATTACAGACCCTCACAGGATTTTTGGTTCACTCAGTTACCTCTGGGTTTCAAGAGGGAAAGAAAGAGCCGTCTCAGGTCCGAATCCAACTCCATCTCTGGACTCCTGGATGCTCTTCTGCATCTGCTGTCTTCCTTTCCTTTCTCCTTTTCTTCATTTTCTTTTGCAAACTGAATATCTCCACCACCACCAAGAAACTCATAGGATTACTAAAGGGGAAGAAAAATGTGAAGTCAAGCAAATGATGCATCTCAGAGTCTTTTATTTATCTTGTTTCTGTCTCTACTGCATAATATTCCATTTGAGAAACTACTTCTCATTGAATTGAGTTTTTAATCTGTTTGTTTGTGATCCGTTACCAAGGATACAAGGGTAGACTCCTAGATGACACAAAGCCCTGGGATTCTTCTGATAGACTTTGCCCCTTTAGGGAGCTGGATACACAATGGAGTAGGGATAGGGGAGGATGGATTGAATGGGACCACTGGGCAGAGAAAGGGGAGGGTCTCTCAGTTCCCCTCTATCCGGCCTACAGGGTTCTCCTTCCTTGTCTGTCTCCAGGTCCTGCCAGCAACATGCAGCCCACCATGAAGTTTGTGATGGACACATCTAAATACTGGTTTAAGCCAAGCATCTCCCGAGAGCAAGGTAAAATGAAGCCCCGATTCAGGGACTGAGCGACCCAGGAATCAGGTCTGGGTCCCGGCACCCCGCATTGGGCAGATGGGGCCCTGGGTTCATGTAGGGGAGGGAATGGAAAGGCAAATTGCAAGCCCAGGGAAGGGGGTGTGCTGTGAACCCCATGACCCAAGGAAATAAAGACTAGCAGGAACGGTGGAGTTAGACAACAGAAAGGACTTCTTGGAGCCCAAAGGCAATTCTGTACCATCTGCTCTACGAGGACCCAACTGGGCTGAGGAAGGGAGGGTGTCCCGGTGGGGTGGTGACTGTCTCTGACTCAAGGATTGTTCCAGCCATCGAGCTGCTGAGGAAGGAGGAGCCGGGGGCTTTCATCGTGCGGGACAGTTCTTCATACCGGGGCTCCTTCGGCCTTGCCCTGAAGGTGCAGGAGGCCCCCACACCTGCCCAGAGCCAACCAGGTAGTCTGTCTGTGTATCCGATCAAGGCCTCTTAGAGGCACCTGGGTGTGGTGGGTTCCAGTCCCAGCTCTGCCGCTCACTTGCAGGGTGACCTTGGGCCATTCCCATAATGACTTCTGGGAGGATGGACCTTGGTCTCTCAGCACTAAGGCTCCCTAAGTCCCCAGACTCCTTGCTCTACCCTCTGGTGGGAAGAAGAGGAGGGTCCCAGCCCGCCTCCAGCCTGCTCTCTTCTGGTATCCACCTCTATCCAGACCGGCTTTCTCACAAAGGAATGTAATGTAGTAATCACATGTGAAAATGAGATCCTTTTGGTTTGGTCTGTTTTTCTCAAATAAGAAGTAACTAGCAACATTTTATATCAAGTTCATAAAGTTTGATATTTTTTCTCCACGAATTCAATTAATTTTTATTAAGTAAATACTGGGTTTTATGAGCTTCCCCAGTGGCTCAGTGGTAAAGAATCCACCTGCAATGCAGGAGGTGCAGAGACCTGTGTTCAATTCCTGGGTTGGGAAGATCCCCTAGAATAGGAAATGGCAACCCACTCCCAGTATTCTTGCCCAAAAAATTCCACGGACAGAGGAGCCTAGTGGGCTACAGTCCATGGTGTCGCAGATAGTTGGAAACAACGGAGTGACTAAACAGCAACGGCGTGTGCGCTAGCTTAGCCCCTGTGGTCTTGCACACACCCTACCCCAGACGCTGTCCAAGGCACCAGTGAAACCTCATTGAGGACAGAGACAGGAACAGACCATTGCTTACAGGGTTCCTGGGCCACAGCCCTTCATCGAAGGCCCAGGATTGTAGCTCTTACACAAGGAATGGATAAGGGAACTGACAACTCCCAGAAGGAGTTAATGACCCCTGAGCCAGCAAGTAATAGAGCAAGAGGCTAAAATCCCCAAGTCCACATTCTCTACACCACACCTCTCTGTTCAAATAAGAAAGTGACCTCCGGGCAGCGTTAGTTATCAAGGAAGCCCTGCCAAGGAGTCCAAAGAAAGCAGGAAGCTGTGGGCTGGTGGAGAAGAGGCCAGGGGCGTGGTCCCCCCTCCCAAGGCCAGCCTGGCGCCAGCAGGGACCATCTGACGGAGAATAATAGCACCTGGGAGGGAGTAAGTAGGGGGAGCGGGAAACCCAGCCCAAGAGTTATTGAAACCAAGGGCAAGATCTCCTGAAAAAAGGATTGCACGTGTGCATACTAAGTCACTCAGTTGTGTCCTACTGGACACAGAAGGCTTTGAGCAAAAACGTTGTCGGCACCTCCTTCGTGAGAGACCTCGAGAATAGGATACCTACCTGTAGTCCCACCCAGAGGCAGGGGGATGGACAAGTTAACCTCTGGATGGACTGGAAGAGGCAGGTCAGGAAACAGGTTGTGCTTCCATCCACACACTCTCTCCGGCCAGGCGAGGACAGCAGTGGCCTCATCCGCCACTTCCTCATCGAGTCTTCCGCCAAAGGGGTGCATCTCAAAGGAGCAGACGAGGAGCCCTACTTCGGTGAGCTGAGCCTCTCCAGCCCTCAGGCCCCTTCAGGCGGGGTAGGCGGCCTGGGGAAGGCTCCTGATGCGCGGCTTCTGTTTCCTCACAGGGAGCCTGTCTGCCTTCGTGTGCCAGCACTCCATCATGGCCCTGGCCCTGCCCTGCAAACTCATCATCCCGCAGAAAGGTGGGCTGGGGCTCCACGCCTGTTCCTTCTCAGGGGTCACCTCTCACCTTACTTAGAGATCATGTTAGTGTCCCAGTGAAGAGTGCATGTTCTGGAGTCTGTCCACATCCCACCTCCTAGCTATGAGCATCTGAGAAGGTCAACCTCACTGAGCCTCTGTTTCCTGATCTATGAAATGGGCACAGTTAGCATCACACCTACTTCTAGGCTGGGTAGAGGGTGAAATGAAAAAGCTCAGGCAGGGCTTTTGGCACAACGCCTGGTGCTGAGTTGATGTTTGAGACATAGTAGCTCTGTTTCGGAGAGGAGAAAAGAAGCATAAATCTGCCCATTCGGCCAGGTTTGGTTTTTACTTCCAGGTCCAACATTTACTGGGTGTCCCCTCCTCCATTCACACCTCACTCCAACCCTGTGAAGCAGTCTTGCTGTTGCTGTCCCCATTTCACAGATAAGAAAAGGAAGGATCGAATCTGAACCCAAGTCTCCCTTACTGTCTTGTTCCAAAGTGTTCAGGGAGCTAACAGAGCACAAGATACAGACAGCTGTTCCATGAAACTCCAGGAAGAGGATTATGAGAACAAAGAAATGATCAATGGGTGAAACTCGGGGAGAAAGAAAGATAGACAGGGAAGATTCGAGGCATTAAGTAACTTCCCCAAGGGCACGGAGTCAAACCTCCAGCCCAAGTCAGGGAGCCCTCTCCAGAGCTTATAGCCCAGCACAACACCAGGTGCCCCTGCCTCTCAGGGTGTGCAGGAGAGCTGGGGGGTTCAGGGAGAGGAGTCAAGGCCAAGGGAGCCCCAGGTGTGGTGATGGCGACAGCCTCCCTGCTTTCTGCAAAAAAAAAAAAAAAAAGCCTGGGTTTGGGGCAGGGTCTGAAAGAAGCAGGAGGTCGGGGCCTCTGAGGCCAGGTCACTGCTGCAGTCCAGGGGCCAGAGACGGGAGGGGCAAGGAGGGATCCAAAAGCTTGCCAGCTAGGCTTTAGGGGAGCCCAGGGCAGCTCCGATTGCCTAATTACAGGAATCACACCTGGTTTCTCAGCCAAGTCACTTCCTGAAGGTGGGGGCGGAGGTGGGATCCATTTGAAGGGCTGAATGAGGCCTGTTCCTAGGATGGGGGTCCACTGACCGACCCTACTCCTGGGGGCCTGTTCCTTTGCTTTGGCTCAGAATTGGGAGGTGGAGATGGGGCCTCGGACCCCTCTGCAGATGGCCAGGCCTCCTGTATGAAGAAATCTGCGGGTGAGTTGGGGGCAGGGTGGGGGGAAGGCTTGGCTGTGCCCCGCCCCAGGGCACCTCCCAGCCCTGTGCAGGCACACGCAGGTCCACACGTGTTTCCCATTGCAGCTTTATTTCTCCATCTTTAACAAGGTGCCACATTCTTCCCTCTGCCTGTAAATCAGGAGATGAGAGGCTGAGGGCAGCAGGCCAGGAGGAACAGGGGCAGGAGAGGAGGGGTGGGCGTGGGAGGCTCAGAGCCCATCCCGCATACAGGGAGCACACACGGATGAGCTAGGTTCTCTCTGGGTCTGAAGGGCCTGGACCTGGAGAAGGCATCCTCCATGGAGTGTCAGGTCCGAGTCCTGGGGGCGGTTTATATGGGAAGGGTCACTTTTCATCACATCCAAGGGCCAGGCATGGGTCAGCACTTGGGTGACTGACAGCTCCTATTCTGTGCCCCAAGCACAAAGGCCCCCTCCCCATTCCTGTCTCCTCTCTTCTCTCAGCAAGGAGCCAGGGCCCTG
>SJXQ01000919.1:255013-360839 GCA_006408695.1 Aepyceros melampus | reverse complement strand
GGGGGCAGCACCAGCCATGGGACAGAAGGAAGGTTTGCCTGGATGCCCCTATACACAGGGCAACTTCCCCTCCTTGCCTCCTGCTCGAGGGCCAGAGGCCAGAGCAATGCAAATAACAGATGACCCCAAAGTCCTCTGGGGTTAGCCCCAGATTTCAGTCACCCACACAGTCCCTATGCACCCACCTGATGGCTCAAAGAAGAAGCCTGCTAGATTCCCCAAACAGGATGGCACCCCTATTCCCCAGTTCTGGGCAGAGGGACAGCAGGGCCTTGGCAACCTCCACTCACCCAGTGGATTCTGGCAGGGCCCCAAAGCAGTATCTGCACCCGCTCCCCGACCCCCCAGGTTGCCATGCCCTGTACCTGAGCTCTGTGAGCGTGGAGACCCTGAGCGGCGCCCTGGCCGTGGAGAAGGCCATCTCGGCCACCTTGGAGAGGGATGTCCTCCCCACGCCCACCGTGGTCCACTTCAAAGTCACCGAGCAGGGCATCACCCTGACTGACGTCCAGAGGAAGTAAGGGACTTCCTTTGTCCTGGGGCTGCGGGGCTGGGCAGGGTGAGCTGGAGGGGATGGCTGAGGAGGTGGCTGTGGAGCAGTGGTGGAGCTAGAGTTCAGGCTCCTGAACCCAGTGAGGTCAGTGATGTGCTGAGCGACGCCAGACAAGTTCTCTGCCTTCTCTGGGCCTCAGTGCAATGACTTCCTTCTGAAGCCCCACTTCATCGTGACTGATGGATTTGGAATTAACAACAGTCATTGGGTACTGATTAAATCTGTATCCACTGATGGAACATCTCCTGTAGGCCAGACTGTGGCTGACCAGTGAGATCGCTCCTTCCCAGGCTCAGGGATTCAGTCCAGCAAGATCCTGGCCTTGAGCTGGAGGAATAAGAGATGACCAGCCGTAACTGCGTGCTTAGTCGCTTCAGTTATGTCTGACTCTTTGTGACCCCATGGACTGTAGCCCACCAGGCTCTTCTGTCTGGGCTTCTCCAGACAAGAATACTGGAGTGGGTTGCCAGCCCTCCTCCAGCAATTTCTACCCTCAAATCATTAAATGACACAGTGGGCAACTGGGTGGGTTGGTAGAAAACCCCAATACATAGGACACAAGGCAGATGACCTTCATGAAAGGAGAGAAACACAAACACGTGCCCAGGTCCAGCAGTGAAAAGGTCACAGCAGGCTGTCAGGGGTCATGCAACTAGGAAGCTCTCGGAGGACAGGAAGCTGGAGATGATGGAGGTGGGCCAGGACACTGCAACGGGCTCTCACCAGTTCCCTTTCCCTCCCTGCCTCCTCCCAGGGTGTTTTTCCGGCGCCATTACCCCCTTGCCACCCTCCGATTCTGTGGCATGGATCCTGAGCAACGGAAGTAAGTTCAAGTCTGGGCCAGACTGAAAAGGCCAGCCAGGGTCTAGCCGCCCGCTGACTCTGGGACTGGGGTCCCAGACAGAGCCTCTGAACCTCAAGGGGTGAGGAGCAACAGAATGAAGGGAGGGGAGCACAGGGGATAGAGGAAACACAGCTGGCCATTATTGGCTCCTCCCACCCCGCGGGGCTTAGCAGGAGTTCTGTAAAATGGAGTGGAGAATCGGTACCCAGGACTGTCTTTGTTTCTCTCCCACAGGTGGCAGAAATACTGCAAGCCCTCTCGGTAAGGCCTTCCTGTCCACTCAGTCAGTCACCATGAGAGGTCTCCCTGGGGCAGGGCCCGGACCCAACACGGGGAGGGAGTCAGGGAAGGAGGGAGGCCCCACACTGACCTTAAGAGCCCATGGGTTTGCTGAGAGCACAGGCCCTGGCCCTCTGGGAGCCACCAGTCTGAATGAGGCAGACAGGAGCCTGGGAGCCCCGTCTTCTCGGGGAGGCACAGGCTTTAGTCTGGAGGGACCCTCCAGTCTGCTGGGGAATACACAGGTCCTGTACTCAGGGCCCTCCATTCCAAAGGAGAGAAACCCAGATCTTAAACTCAGAGATCTCCCAGTCTGACAGAGGAGGCACGTTCCCCCACTAGGAGAGCTCCCATCATGACAAGGTGCTGGCTGGGGAAGGGCAGGAAGGAGGTGCTGGGCTGGGGAAGGGCTGAGTTCTCCCAGTCTCCTGCCTCCCTGGGCTCTCCTCACACCGGCTCTCCTCTCCCATCAGGATCTTTGGGTTTGTGGCCAAGAGCCAGACTGAGTCCCAGGAGAATGTGTGCCACCTCTTTGCGGAGTATGACGCGCTCCAGCCAGCCTCGCAGGTCATCAGCCTGGTGGGTGCTCTGCTGCAGGATCCAGAAAGGATGTAGGGGAGGGAGCTTCCTGTGTGCCTTCCCAGACATCCCAAGGGGCTTGCTCAGGATCCCCCCTCTGCCCTGAGCAAGAAGCCTCTTACCACACTGATGGACCAATCTGCTGGACTGGAGGAGAACGGTACCAAGTTGAAACCCTTGAACTCACTATGACCTTCACAGCAACCTTCATCCAGACCCCCTTCCCTCCTGGGGTTCAGTCTCTTCAGCCTTAAAGGAGCAGGACTTTCCTGGTGGTCCAGGGGTTAAAAATCTGCCCGCCAATGCAGGGGACAGGGGTTCAACTCCTGGTCGGGGAAGATTTCACATGCCTTGGAGAAACTAAACCCGTGCTCTGCACCTACTGAGCCCATGCTTTAGAGCCTGTGCTCTGCAACAAGAGAGGCCACCACAGTGAGAAGCGCACACACTGCAACTAGAGAGTAACCCCTGCTCGCCACACCTAGAGAAAGCCCACGCACAGCAATGAAGATCCCATGCAGCCAAAGACAAAAAAATAAATGTTTCGAAAGGATACTTTAAACAGATAGGATCAGCTATTCGTCTCGCACACCTGTGGATATCTCGACAAGCTCCCTGTGATTCCGAAGCAGACCCACATCTGAGACCCCCACATGAACATAACCTCTGAGGACGCCTGACTCTGTCAGTCTGGACACTACCAACACAGCAGCTTGAGCTAGAGACCTGTGACCCTCGTTTCATGGCAAACAGTATGTGCTGGGTAGGGACCCAGGGGTCATGGCCAAAGGCTGGCCTGAAAGCAGGTGATGGCAAGGACTGAGGACCAAAGGGGGCCTCCCCGGTGGTTCAACAGTAAAGAATCCACCTACAATGCAGGAGATGCAGGTTCGATTCCTGGGTCAGGAAGATCCTCTGAAGGAAGGCATGGCAATCCACTCCAGTATCCTTGCCTGGAGAATCCCATGGACAGGGGAGCCTGGCGGGCTACAGTCCATAGGGTCGCAAAGAATCAGACACGACTGAAGCGGGTTAGCACACAAACACACACACACAAGGACCAAAGGAGGGATGGACTGACTCTCTTTCCCTCATCCGTTCCTTTCCCCATTTCCTTGACAGCTTCTTGAGCTGCCATTCCCAGGACAGAGCTAGATCCGCCTGTCCTGGATTCTACAGGCCAACGTGGCCATGGTTGTTTGGCAGGTAAGCACGTGGGAACTTGCCCTCATGGTCAAAAAAGATGATCCAGCTGTCCTGAAGATCTTTATGCCTAGTCCCCTCCATTGAAAATGAGCACCAGTTCCATCTCTTCTTTCAACTTCTCATCAGCAAGTGTGTCACGGCTGCCCTAGGGCTACTTGTGTCACCAGACCTGGAGGTGGGGACAGTGAGAGCCCCTGCTCCCTAGAATAGACAAGAGGGCCAGCTCTCTGGTTCTGCCTCAGCCCCAGCCTTTGGTTCTTTTCCCCAGCCCCAAACACACACACGCGCACACGCCGCCCTGTACAGCGCTGGGACGGCAGCTGGCCTCATAGCCACATGAGGGCAGCAGAGAGTCAAGAATGCAACCAGGCAGCTACCCGCCCCCCACAAAGAGGCTTGGGGAAGTGGGCGGTCTTTCCCGCCCCACCTCCACCAAGACCCCCAAGAAGTTGGAACTGTTTGTCTAGCAGACCTGGGGACCTAAGGAAACCACACTATGAGAATGCAAGACGAGGCTCAAGGAAGAAGCCCACTTTTGCTCTATGAAAGACCAGTGCCTGCCCCCGCCCAGCTGGGGGCCCTGCCAGAGAATCATTATCTTTGGCCAAAGTTGGGCCTGAAGGGTTATATTTCAACCCAGGAAACCAAACCAGACTGAAGCGGTCCTGGGCTGGCAGGACTGGCTGAGACTAGCCCACCCAGCCTGTGGTCAGGCACTGCCCCACCCTGGAGACTACAGAATCTGGACAAGGTTCTCAAGGTCACAGTGCCCAAGTTCTCAAGGTCACAGAGCGCCCCTCTCCCCCATATATCTGTGGATGCCTTGTAGCTCCCCTCATGGAAAATAAAGTGTCTGTCTTTGCACAAGAATTGGTCCTGAGACATTCAGGGCTGTCCACTCAGAGATGGAAACCTGAGCAAAAAAGGGGACCTGGCTGGGCTGGTGGCAGCTGGTCTGAGAGATAACCACGTGTGCCACACCCCTCTCGCAGCCCCTGGCCATGGCAGGACAGCCTCCACCAGCTTCCAGTTCATAAACCTTTGCTTAAACTCTTCTGTGTCCCCCCATGTGTCCGACACACCCATTTTCCTTCTTCCCAACCTCTTTCCTGCCACTGTGGCAGGAAGATAGGAGGCCCAGGCTCTCTTGCGCATGCCAGGGCCGAGGTCAGTACGTGTGACATCCCTGCCAGCTTCCAGGGTCTCAATCTGGCTCCCAAAGGGTGGGGAGAGGCAGGTGAAACATGGACAGCTCAAGTCTGGAAGAGTCGGTGAATCCAGGTGAGCCCCAAGCTACCAGCCCAACCCTGGCGACCTGAACAATGGCCCATCATTCATCCTGGTTCTGTCTCCGGTCCTGGGGTAACGCCCCCCTCCCAGCCCTCTCCAGGCCTGCTGCAGCTAGGGATTCAAGATGGGCTGCTACTCTTGCTGCTAAGTCACTTCAGTCGTATCCGACTCTGCGACCCCATAGACGGCAGCCCACCAGGCTCCCCCATCCCTGGGATTCTCCAGGCAAGAACACTGGAGTGGGTTGCCATTTCCTTCTCCAATGCATGAAAGTGAATAGTGAAAGTGAAGTTGCTCAGTCGTGTCTAACTCTTAGCGACCCCATGGACTGCAGCCTACCAGGCTCCTCCATCCATGGGTTTTCCAGGCAAGAGTACTGGAGTGGGGTGCCATTGCCTTCTCCATCAAGATGGGCAGGCCATAGCAAATGGTACATGAGGGGCTGCAGGGGCACTCCTTTCCTTCAGAGCCTTGAAAAGGGGTGAGCCGCTGGTTCTGCTCAGGCTATGTGACCCGTGGCAAAGGCTGCCTGGAGGAAGTGAAGAGACCTCCAGTGCACTTCAACCACCCACCATTGAGGAGCCTCTGCTGCCCCTTCCATGGCCCAACTACGGTTCCAGAAGGGCCTCCTCTCAGCCCCTTCCCTGGCCACAGACTGAGTCCGCGGGAGGTAAAGAAGGGAGGAGGGACAACCACGAAGGCAGAAATCGGGAAGGGAGGCGTCTTTATACCCAGGCGAGGATATCCAGGAGTTTTCTCTGCAGCAGGTTCCAGGCCTTGCAGTCCTGGGTCTTAAGCCTCCCCCAGTGTCATATCTCTCAATCCCACCCCATCACTTTCTCCTTGTTCTCCCTACACACATACACCATCCCTCACTGGCCCCTCCCAGTGTCTCTCTCCATCCTCACCTTTCTCCTCATCATACTGTCAGCAGAGGTTCCTGTGCCAGATGCCCAGTTGAGGCCAAACAAGTCAAAACGTTAAAGTTTGGAGCAAAGAAGGAATTTATTGCAGGGCCGTGCAAGGAGATGGGTGCCTCATGCCCTAAAAAGCCCAGAGTGCCCTGAAGGGTCTCAGCAAAGCATTTTTAAAAGATGGATGAGGCAAGGGGGTCAGGGTATGTAATCAGTTCATGCACAAGTCTCTGATTGGCTGATGGTGAGGGAACAGGGTGATGTCACAAAGGTTAACTTTATCAGTCTTTAGGCTCCAGGAGGTCTGGGGCTGTGTGCTCATAGTCATCAAGTAGTTAACATCTTCCGTCTGGTGGGGGGCTCCCATATCTGTAAACTTAGGAAGGGTACATCAAATACTGTTATCTAGGTACTTCAGAGAAGAGCTAAAGCAGAGATTAGGGAAGAAGGCCTGTCCTGGGAAGGCCCAGGGTCCCGCTCCATTTCAATGCCTTCTCCACCCACCCACACGCAAACCAGTCCTCTCCCCCTTTACAGGAAAGCCCTCCCTCTTACTTTTGTCCCATTTAATCCCCACTCCCCTCTGTCTCACATGGCTGGACCCACAGCAAAGCCCAGCTGCTGCTGGAGCTGATAGGAAAGGAGGATGGCAGCCCCACTCCCTGTGCCACTGACCTTTTCTCAAAACCCAGATTCCCAAGTCCCCTGACCCGTGCCTCCACTCTGACTACTGAGCAAACTCCCCAGAGAGCTGAAACACCCTCAGCCCTATCTCATCTGACCAGCCACCTCCCCCATACTCATCTCCCCCAGGAGGCTCAAGCAGCTCACCTCTGCTCTTTTATCTTCATCCTCAACCACCCTACTCCCACCCCACTATCTGTCACCTCCTACTCCGGTTCTTAACTCTCATGCCATCCAATAGCCTGAGAGCTTAGAACCAGAGCAGGGCTTAGGGTAGGGGTAGGGGTTGCTAAAGGCCCCCAGCCTAGAAGTCAGTACCTTGAATTCATGCAGTAATGTCTCCTGGCTGCATGCTTTGCTCATGTGATCCAAGAAAGTAGATAAATATAATACTGTTATAATGGAGGTTATAAGTGTCACACAAGGCTGGCAGGAAGGATACAAACAGGAGAGATCAACTTTCCCTCTGGGGAGAATGAGGGCAATGTTACCAAGGTGGTAACAGTTGAGTTAGGTCTTCAAGGATAAGTAGCTTAACAGCAAAGGAGGGGAGAACCCAACTTTTGCTGGGGTTGGGAGCGCGGGGTGTTCTATGTGCTAAGTGCAATGTGAAGCACGTTATATATGTTTAATCCCATTTTACAGATTAGAAAACTGAGGCTCAGAAGGTTAACTTGCCCACATACACCCTGGTAGTAAATGGCAGAGAAACAAGATTCCAAATCTGTGCCCATTCCACTTACTGCGCACTCTCAGACAAGCAGATGGATGAATTTTGCATGAAGCACATAGGTATAAAAAGTACATGTTTAATGTGGCTAAAATATATGGTACCCAAGGTAGTAGGTGAGAGAGGAAGCAAAGGAAAAAGGCAGATCATTAAGAGCCTTGGGTGCTAAGATGAAAATGCCAAGGAATGAATACTTCCTGAATGAATGAATGAGTTTGAACTCAGGACCGCTATACCATCGTGCAAGTTGCGTGATGCACAGCTGCACACAGCAACCTGCTTGGACTTCCTCCTGTCGGCAATGGGAAGACAGCAGAGGCTTTTCAGCCAGGGAGTAACTGACCAGATTTGTAGGAAAAGGAAAAAGGATCTGAGGGTTGGGCAGGAATGCGTTGGGAAGACGAAGCTGTGAAGACTTGGAGTTCAGGCCAGGAAAGGGAACCGGGCTGTCATGCCTGAGACAGGCTGGGACAGGTGCCTACTTGATCCGGGCCTGGGGCCTGGGTTCTCTCTGAGTTTGAAAGGACTATGTGGGAAAGAGGACTGAGGTGGGAGGGGAGGGCTTCCCTGCGGTGTTAGTCTGCTCAGACTATCACAAGAAAATAGCATAGACTGGATAGTTTGAACAAAAGACATTTATTCTCGCACAGTTCTGGAGCCTGGAGGTGTGAGATCAGGGTTCCAGCATGGTCGGGTTCTGGTGAGGGCTCTCTCCTTGGCTTGCAGACAGCCACCTTCCTGCTGAGTGCACATATAGCCTCAGTGCATTTTCCTCTTCTTATAAGACTACCAATCCTATCAGATTAGGAGCCCACCCTTTGGCCTCAGTTAATTTCCTCAATTACCTCCTAAGAGTCCTGTCTCCAAACACAGTCACATTGGTGTCAAGGCTTCAACTGCGGGGACATAATTTAATCCATAGCACTCGTCCATACAGGTCCCTGTCCCAGCCATGTTCCCTGTCTGCATAATCCCCTAGTCCTGGCCAGACTGGGGCTCTGAGCCCCAGCAAAGCAGACCCTCTTCTTCCTGAGTCTGTGACCCTGGAGCCAGCCAGGGGCTCATTCTCATAACTCCATTTCCTGGAAGGCATCTCACCTTCACCTCTCCCCAGTCGAGTCTTGCCAGGGAGCAAGTTGAGCTTGGCTTGGAGGAGGCTAAGGATGCAGGGAGACTGCCAGGAGGAGGGAAAATAGAAAGAGAGAAAGAGGAGGGGGAGGGAAAGGGAGAATGACACGCACTCGTTCATTCACTGGATCACCAGATACTATGCTGAGTGTCTACAGGTTCAGTTCAGTTCAGTCGCTCAGTCGTGTCCTACTCTTTGCGACCCCATGAATAGCAGCACGCCAGGCCTCCCTGTCCATCACCAACTCCCAGAGTTCACTCAGACTCACGTCCATCGAGTCAGTGATGCCATCCAGCCATCTCATCCTCTGTCGTCCCCTTCTCCTCCTGTCCCCAATCCCTCCCAGCATCAGCGTCTTTTCCAATGAGTCAACTCTTCGCATGAGGTGGCCAAAGTACTGGAGTTTCAGCTTTAGCATCATTCCTTCCAAAGAAATCCTAGGGCTGATCTCCTTCAGAATGGACTGGTTGGATCTCCTTGCAGTCCAAGGGACTCTCAAGAGTCTTCTCCAACACCACAGTTCAAAAGCATCAATTCTTCGGCGGTCAGCCTTCTTCAGCCATGCAGAAATAGAGGACCTCAGGTTGACTAGGAGGTGGGGGGAGGCCAACATATGCCCCAGGAGAGAGGTCCCCTCCTCCACAGCATTGAGATTGGATGACCCATGAATACCGAGGTTGGACGTATACTTTCCCTAGTTCACCCCACTCCTATCTGTGCATAAATGCACACACACCACTTCTCTCATCTGCATCAAGAAATAGAAGCCTGGTGGTCAGGCAGATCTGAGTGGCAGGTCCCTTCTGCCACTAATTAGCTGCATGATTTAGGGCAAGTCACTTCTTTGGGCATCGATCCTTGGTTTCCTCAATTGTAATATCCCCCTCAGGATTGCCAGGAGAAATATTTACCACCTGAGATATGCAGATGATACCACTCTAATGGCAGAAAGTGAAAAGGAACTAGAGAGTTTCTTGATGGGGGTGAAAGGGAGAGAAGAAAAGCTGGTTTAAAACTCAACATTCAAAAACCTAAGATCATGACATCCAGTCCCATCACTTCATGGCAAATAGAAGGGGGGAAGTGGAAACAATGACAGATTTTATCTTCTTGGACTCCAAAATCACTGTGGACAGTGACTACAGCCATGAAATTAAAAGACACTTGCACCTTGGAAGGAAAGCCATGACAAACTTAGTATATTAAAAAGCAGAGACATCACTTGCCCACAAAGGTCCATCTGTATAGTCAAAGCTATGGTTTTTCCAGAGAGGTGTAAGGTGTTGGACCATAAAGAAGGCTGAGCACCAAAAAATTGTTACTTTCGAATGGTAGTGCTGGAGAAGACTCTTGCAAGTCCTTTGGACTGCAAGGAGATTAAACCAGTCAATTCGAAAGGAAATCAATCCTGAATATTCATTGGAAGGCTGAAGTTGAAGTTGTAATACTTTGGCCACCTGATGTGAAGAGCCAACTCATTGGAAAAGACCTGGATGCTGGGACAGATTGAGGGCAGGAAAAGAAGAGGGCGACTGAGGATGAGACGATTAGATGGCATCACTGACTCAATGGACATGAATTTGAGCAAACTCTAGGAGATAGTGAAGGCCAGGGGAGCCTGGTGTGCTACAGTCCATGGGGTTGCAAAGAGTCAGATACGACCTAGAGGCTGAACGACAAAATACCCCACTCACAAAATTAGAGACACACTGGACGTGAATATACTTTGTAGCCTGTGAAGTAGCAATGTCCTTTATGAGGAGGCTAACACTCCTATCAGCCTCTCGTTGAGCACCTAATATGTTCTAAGGACCAGGCTGCTGGAACAGGAGATCCAAGAAGAAAGAGACTCACTTGTTCACCATGATCCCCAGTACCTAAAATAGTGCCTGGCATACATCAGGCCTGCAATATTTGTTAGAAGCTTTGCCATGCATCAGCTCATTTAGTCTTGACAGTAACATTTATGAGTACCATCATGGACCCTCTTGATGGATACAGAACTGTGGGTTGGAGATAAAGTCCATCTCCCAGGGTTCAATGTAATAAATTCCCTCCTACGAGGGCTTCCCTTATAGCTCAGTTGGTAAAGAATCTGCCTGCAATGCAGGAGACTCAGGTTCAATTCCTGAGTCAGGAGGATCCACTGGAGAAGGAAATGGCAACCCACTCCAGAATTCTTGCCTGGAGAATCCCCAGAGACAGAGGAGCCTGGCAGGCTACACCCCATGGAGTCGCAAGAGTCAGACGCAACTGAGTGACTAAACCACCAATATAATAAATGGCAGAATGTGATTTAAGCTCAAGCAATTTTGACCCAAACCTGCAGTGATGATGAGAATGATGACATCTGAACTTTATTGAACTAGAGGTCATCAAGTCCAATCCCTTGCTTCCACCTATACTAGGTCTCTGCCAAATCCCCTTCTCCTCATTCCACCCTAGTCCCTGTCCCATGCTGCTCAGGATGTTGCAAAAGTCACCTGTCCCTCTTCCGGCCTGAAAGGTAACATATTTCCCTGTAATCTTCCTCCCAGAATCTTCCACCAGGACCTCCTTCCTTCCTCTGTACTGATAGCCCATCCCCTTTCTGGAGCCTGAAGTCTCGCCTGCCCCCACTGGAAGATGGTGTGAAAAGAACACTGCCCGGAGTTCCAATCTGTCAGCTACCAGTTCATTTGGGCCTTCAGGCGAGCAAGTCATAGCCCCATCTAGGCCTTGGTTTCCCATCTATGTAATGCGTGAACTGGAAAAGAGCTGGAAGGCCGCTCCCAGCTCTGGTCTTCTTGGGAAGGGCCTTTCTCAGCCATCAGGCTGGAGCCATCCCCTCTTCTCTCACCCACATCCCCACACACACCCCTCTCCCTTCAGCCACTTGCCCACATGTACCCCTTGCTCACTACCCACACCCCTCCCCAACCCATACCCCTCTCCCCCAACCCACACACATCCTCACACCTCTCTACCCCCAGCCATACACCTCACCCCCCTCCCCACACCTCCACATGTACCCCTCTTCCCCACCAAGCCCACCTTCTCCAGCCAGGAGATACTGCCCAGCTCTCCCTGAAGCTTCCTGTGTGGTCTTCCCCACCCCCTATCTCCCATCCTAGAACTTCTGAATCTACCTCTTGGGAACCTCTGTTCTCTCCCAGCTCCTAGCAGGCCTTCTCTCTACTTTAGGTTGTTCTGACCTCTCTTCCTCTGCCAGTGCCCAGGTTCCCCTACAAGGCCACCATCAGCAGCGAACACAACTGGAGGCTGGCCCTTCCCCAGCCTACAAGGCCAGCTCCCCTCATTCCAGCCCCAAGAAATTTCCCAAGCAGGGGTTTACAAGGTCTGTTTGCATTTTAAAGGCAACTTCCCCCCCCCCACCCCACACCACCCCTCAAAAAGAAAACTTTCCAAAACTTTTCAGGTCAGTTTACATTTTAATATAAACCCGTCTGGGCCTGTTGCCTGGGATTGAGCACTCGGCCCTAAATTCAAAATCTCTTTGGGGGAAGCTTTTTGCTTTTACACAGCCCCTCCCTTAGGACTGGGCCCACCCAGGGCTTTTATAATTGGGGGTGGTCACAGACCCTGGGAGCAGGAGTTCCAGGCTGGCCTGGCCTGACCCTGCACAAGGCCGGCGATCAGGCTAGGGTCACCGAACAGTCACATGTCACTTTGAATGAGAAGCCTTGAACTGAGGCTGAGAAATGAAGTTGGGAAACAGTTCAGCCAAAAGCAATTGGACTTTTTTTTAATGTTTTTTTGGGGAAAAAAAAACCTCTATTGTCCGACTAACCTTCCATGATGCTGGAAAATTGAATTTGTTTCCTGAGCAGTCTGGTCCAATTTCCTCTGGGTGGGGACGAGGATGGGCTCCCCTCCCTGCTGCTTCAACTTAGAAGCTTCTGGCTCTGCTCAGAGACCAGGACCCAGAAGGAAGACAGGGACCCTGAGCCCTGGACCTTCCAGACAGCAGCACTCACAACCTGAAACTCGATCTTTCCTCGGGAAGCTTCCACTCCAAGCCCTGGACGTCGGGGAAGCCTTTCCTGAATCTCACTACTTAGCACCCTGGGTTTGCTGGACTGCTGTCTTGGCCTGTCCCCCACTCACTGCAGCTCTGTGTCCCCAGCTCCCTGCCTCTGTCTCCAGGCTCTCAAGGCAAGTGCATAGAGGTACAGCTGTAAAGCATTTGTGCTGCCCGCCAGGCTGGCGGGGGAGCCATCTGCAGTCGGGTAGGGTAGCTGCCAGGCCTGCAATGACGGGAACCCCGGGCCCCAGGCCTTCCCCCTCCCAACCCCCAGAGCAGGAACCTCACCGTCTATCAAGGCCAAGGAGGCCAAAGGTGAGGGGAATGACCTTGGGGCCACTCCAGGAGTCTGGGGACAGACATAGTTGGCCCCTATTTGGCCACCTGCAGCTGAGCCGAGCTTTGGGGGTGGGGATGGAGGAGGGGCTTCATAAGTTCTAGGACTGACCCCGTATGCCTCAGTGAGAGACCTGTCCTCAGCAGGCCACCACTCCACACCATCCCCTGTGGGTAACAGAGAAGTTCCCAGGCCACTAGCTTGGAGAGGAGAAAGAAGGAAAGGACTGTCTCCCAGCCCCAGGGAGAAGGACCCTCCTCACCTCCCTGTCCCCTTAGCCCATGCCCCTTCTCCCTCCTGGGGAAGGACGCTGAGTGCATGGACTGCTGGCACAGGCCTCTGGCCACAGCAGACCCATCTGGTTCCAATCAGGAAAGTCGGTTCCCGGATGGTCGAGGGCACACAGGGGAGGGAGACCACAGCCTCATAGCTGTGCACCCCGGCACCCCCCTAAAGTGCAGCCCCACCTCACCTCCCAGGGACCCGCACACACAGCCACTGGACGACTAGGTGAGGCAGGGATTAGGGGAGCTGGGCCTGCCTTTTCTCTTGTCTTTTTTAAAATACTTTTTTTATTTGACTTAGTTGTGGTTCAGTAGTAGCTGCAAGCAGCCTGTGAGATCTTAGTTCCCTGACTAGGGATCAAAGCTGAGCCCCCACACTGGAAGGTAGATTCTTAACCGCTGGATCACCAGGAAAGTTCCTGGGCCTGCCTTTCTTACCCAGTAGTCTAACCATACACCTCAAACCTACCATAAGTAGGCGACTAGACCACAGAGGAGAGAAGGGAAACTGCAAGAAGGAGTTTGGAGGGAGGAGAAAGGGCTGCAAACACCAAGCAAGGGAGCCTTGGAAACCACCAGGTCCCAGCTGGATCTTATTACAAATGGAGACCAGAGGTCCTGAGAAGGAAGGCCAATAGAACCACTGACTGGACTTGGCTCTAAGCCCTATTCAGGCATTCTGCCCACTGGTCCTCACAGGAACTCTATAGATAGGAATCACTGTCCCCATTTGACAGATGGGAAAACTGAGGCTCACAGCAGTGGAATGTCTTACCTGCCCAACCTCCCAGGTAGATCAGTGACCAAGTCTGTCTGAGCCAGAGTCTGAGTACCAGGCTACTCTTCATAGAGCCAAGGCTGCCTCAGCAGCCTAAGTCCCAGAATCCCATTTTTCCTTCCCTGCTGTCTCTAGGCTTGGACCAGGTAGGAGCTCAGTTCTGGAGAAATCTGTCCTCCCCACCCAGGGCCTGCTCTGGTTTCTGGACCCTTAACCACTCAGCTCCAACCTTTGTCTCCAGGCCCAGGATGAAAGAATAAAGCAACCTCCCTGGTCATGGCTTGGTGCCAGAGTTCTCATACTGGCTCTGGATGAGCCTGGCACCTGGGCCTCAACTTCCCCATCAACAAAATGGACCGAGTTATTTGAAACTGGGTTGGACAGTGATACTGATTCCCCAGCCTCCATTCCTGTCATCCCGAACAAACCGAGAGGCTTCCCCCTTGGCTTGGGTGGTCTTTAGACGGTTCTGACCCCAATTTCAGAATCTAGAGCCAGCAAGGGGGCCAAGGCAACGAGGGGACCCAGCCAGCCATGGAAGCTGCTAATCTCCATCTCTCCCTGAGGGGACTTCACTGCTGCCTCCACTGAAAGCAATTTGTCATGCCCTGAATTAAGTGATTCCAACAAGGGTTTAATTTCAGTTTAATGGCTCTGTTTTTATGTGTAATTAAATACACTGCATGGCAAAAATATGTTGTTTGCACTTTGGAGACTGTGTAAGGGTCCAGGAAGCCAATCCCACTGGGTTTCCACTCCCCGGCTCCACCGGCCCCTCCCCTCGCCTAGCTGGAACAGTCCAGGTCATGGAGAAGGGGGTTGGGGGCCTGGAGAAGGGAGGGGGATGGTGAGGGGAGAGGTGGTCCTGGTGGCGCCTGCTCACTCTGTTAGAGTATGTTTCTAATTATCTACAACACCCCCACTTCTATTCCCTGACCTCAAGCCTCCCCAGCCTCTGAGACCTCAGACAAAAAGGGGACAGGTTACTCCACAATGAGCGTCTAATTAGACACCGCGGTGGCTGGTATGATGGCTGCTTCCCCGTGTATGAACGTGTGTGTGCCCGCGTGCCTCGAAGTCTGCTCCATTGCCCCTCCTCCTCTCATTGTTCCCTCACCCCCTTGAACATGCTTTCTTCCCATTGACCCTCTCCCCCAACTCACAAAGCACTCCCTTTCCTCCGCCCTTCCCTAGAACAATGCCATATCCCAGCTACCAGCCTGCCTCCCAGCTCCATCCAGCCACATCATCTTGACTTTCTCTTCCAAGGTCAGAGGTCATATTGCCATAGGGGTCTGGAATGCAGAGGGAGTTTCTCTGGCCAGGAATGTTTCAGGGTCATTTGCCACACAGCCATAACCACCCCCACCCCACCGCCCAGGAAGGGGGGCCCCTGAGCTGGAGCCCCAAGTCCCACATGCCTCATCACATTCCTGGAGTAACTTGAAGGTGGAATCTGGCCCAGAGGGGAAAGGAGTTGGGACAAGCAGCATTTTCCTGGAAGGAGTTGAAGGAATGGCCATGTCTGGAACCTCATAACCCTGATAAGAGAAGGGGCCAGGGGTCCTGGCCAGCTTTCCAGAGATTCCCCCACCTGAATCCATTACTGGAGTCAATCCACTTTTCCTTTTTTTTTTCTGTTCTCTACTCCCACCTTGCCTTCCCGGCAATGGAAAACCCAGCCCCCAGCCTACAGCCAATGTTGGGTCTTGATTTCCACTAAGCAGCCAGGAGTGAAGTGAAAGTCACTCAGTCATGTCTCTTAGAGACCCCATGGACTGCCGGGAGCCTGCCAGGCTCCTCGGTACATGGAATTCTCCAGGCAAAAATAGTGGAGTGGGTTGCCAGGCCCTTCTCCAGGAGATCTTTCCCACCCTGGGATCAAACCCAGGTCTCTGGCATCGTGGGCGGATTCTTTACTGTCTGAGCCACCAGGGAAGCCCAAGGAGCTAGGAAATGGAAACCAAATGCCTGATACCAATCGGCATCAATGGGCTCACAGTCCTCCACCCCTCTGCTCCAGACCACAGTGCCGGGAATGACATTTCTTAGGGAGGCAGGACAGAGAACTCAAGGACTATGAAGTTGTTCTAGGTGCGGTGGCCCCACTGTGGTCCTCAGCACTCCATCCCTCCCCACCTCTGCCAAGATGTTGATGGTCCTGTGGCGACTGGACTGAGCATTCAAGGGGATTTACAGGTCACGGTGGGAGGGCTCTCTGGAGCCCGCTTCTCCCCACTGTCACTGCCCAGGGCAGTTCACTTCCTCTGGCCTGGTAGGGGTAGAGGGTGTTCACAGTGACACGCAGTTGCTTTTATTTCCTTCTTTTTTGACAACCGGCACCTGGCTCCCAGATCGTGGGGGCAGGAACCAGGGTTGGGGGTGGGGAATCCTCTGCGAGCTGTGGGATTCCTGCTCCCAAAGCACACATCCTCTGTTCTCTAGAGCTAGACAGCGGCCCCCGCCCCCACCCCACCACCACAAGCCCTGCATTGATGACAACTAACGAGTGGGGGAGGGAAGGACACACATACACTGTGAATTTCACTCTGTCTCCTGGCATCACACACATTCATCCTGAGACTCATAGAGCCTGCATAGACACACCGCACAAGTGTGCACCACATCTATACACACGGTGCCTGGATACACATATCCGGTAAAAGCCTACACTCTCACTCACACTTCGGGTATCACTTTGCCATGTGCACACACACATACTTATAAATACACTTATATCCAAAGGTACATCCCAGGCCACACATGCAGCCACCTCCCAGCAGATCTAGCACTTTCTTGGGAGGCCCATGAAAGGGAAAGGACCTCTTACCTCCCACTCCAAGGACACAAGGGTAGAGCACTGGGAAGAGGGATTGCAGACAAGGGGGAATTTAAAGAGATGCCTTAGGGAAAGAGATACTCTCCCTTCATTTGGCTTAGGAACATAAAACTTCACTGTCAGCCCACACTCGCCTCCTCCCCCTATATGCCTGGGCCTTGGCCCCAGAAGTAGGGGGCTCTATGAAGAGCAGCCCCCTGGCTGAAGGAGCGTTGCTCTGTTCTTTATCTCCTGCAGCAGGCAGCAGCTTGCAGTGCCTCGGGAAAACTAGATGGCTGTGGGATGCCGCCACCGAGGCAGAGCCAGAGAGATAAGGATTGCAGCCCCAGCCTCAAGATTCAGACAGCGCAGGTGCCAGCGCATCAGGGCCAGTGAAATTGAGAAGCCTGGGAGCACCTCAAGAGATCAAACACGTGTACACACACACACACACACACACACACACGCCATAGAAGTGAGGGGTGAGAAGTGCTGGGAGATGACCATGAATCCAGTGGTTCCAAGTGGACACACATTCCAGGGCTGGCACTGAGAGCCCACAGCCCGCTGAGCCCAGGACAGTGCGGTTAAAGATAACCAACCACACTCCCAAACCCTCAGAAGCAAACCTCAGTGCAGCCCCCAGTCAAGAATCCAGGCAGTCGGAGCTGTGGAATGAATTGGAGAGCTTATCCCCTTTCCCCAGCTTCAGGGCAGTCCCTCCCCCGACTAAATTGATAAATCAAATCCAGACACAAACCCGATCTGCCTATGCCCTAGAAAATGCCCCCGCTTCACTCACCAACTGATCTCAGAAATAGCTTTGGCCCCGCAAGGCTGTCCCTGCTCGCTCCCTCCCTTCTGAAGCCATTACTGACCCACCAGGAGTCTGTACACAGACAGCACAGACTTGGGGACAGAGCGGCTCCCAGGAAGAGGATGCAGGGAAGAGGAGGGTGAATTAGCTGACCCTTTGCAGTCCTTTTACCATCTAAGACAGCTCTCCCATCCCTAGTAATTCCCTGTCTCTTAGTTGTAAATAAATCAACCAAACACCATCGTCTAGGGTTTTTTTGGTTTTGTTCTGTTTTGTTAAAAAAAAAAAAAAAAGACAAAGACATCATGGCCAACTGGTAGGTTCCTAAATCTCTGTCCATCCAGTTGAGCCAGAAAATGCCCAGGGGTAGGGAAATATAGGGGAGGAAAATCCAGGGAAGGAAACGTGGGGAGGAAGGCAGAGCCACAGACAGTGAGCCACTGAAGGATGGCACCATCCCGTGACTTCCTGTCGGTGATCACAAACGGAGGAGGAAGGAGCACCCCAGATAAGTCCCTCACCTCCCAGCATGCTGATCCCTTTCTCCACCAGGCACATACATTCTTTCCTCCTACTCTGATTGCTCAGAGATGGGCCCCACCTCTCTAGCTCTCTGCAGGGCTTCCTCTAACCTCTTCCCTTCCCCAGAGCAGGGTCTCAGTTGCCAGGCAATCAAGCCAAGGTGGGCTTGCCCCTGCAGGTCGTTCTCCCTGGAAGGACCTGGGGAGGAGCAAAGGGGAGCCGGGCAGGTTTCAGTTTTGGAACTGGGTCTCAGTGGGTCTCCTGCTACCCTTCACCTTCCCTATGGTAGGGACTATACCTTCTGTCTAGACTGAGGGGAGGGACAATGGTCAGGGTACACGTCTATTTTCCTCCCCGATTATGGAACTGGGACTCCACCTTCTGGCTAGACTGAGGGGAAGGACAATGGTCAGGGTACGTGTTTACTTTCCTCCCCTGATTATGGAACTGGACTTCTCTTCTCCCACAGACTTGGGCTCACCTTGCAGGAGGTGGCCCCACATATCTACATCAGAGGGAGTCAAGATGAGTCCCCTGGGCTGCAAACTAGAGCTGGCATGCAGTATCTGGTCAAGAAGTGTTTATAGATGGCTGAAGGGCTGAAGGGCGAATGGATGAATGAATCCAGGGTCAATTTGGAAACATACCAGGGCTCTCTTGGGCTATCTAAGCCCACAGAGGACACCCCTAGGCTTCGGCTCACCCCAAGCGCACACCCAGGCTCATCAACACACACGCACACACATACACACAAACACACCCCGAGGGAAACTTCTGGGCCAGAGGCAAAGCCAGGACTCAGACCTAGGCTCCAGGTCAGCTCTGCAGCCTCCAGGGGAGGGGGCAGCAGGGGGCACTGAGCCCCCTGCCTGCTAACAGGCTCACTCTCGGAAGCTGTCAGCCAACTGGTGGCAGTCCAGCTCCCCCTTCGGCTCCAGGCCCCCCGGAAGCTTCACTCCCGTCTTCCGGTCCACACACCAGCACTTGCCGCGCTGCCCGTCCAGGGCCGGGTGGCACTGCCAAGACAAGGGTGTGAGAGGTCAGGTTCCCAGACACCCACCCCCGATCCCAGCCCAGCCCCCAGATCAGACAGTGGTTCCCAACTGGTCTCTGAGGGTGGAGGCTCGCTTGGGCATGAGTCCTCTGAGCTCCCTGGAGTGGAGCAAAGGTGGCGAAGAAGGAAAGGCCCAAAGAGTCTGGGAAGGCAGAGCCCTGAGGAAGTTCTGTAGACACCCGGGAAGGGAGACAGGCTCCGCAGAGTTGAAAGGTACAGCTGGATGTGAAAGGCTAGGGCCCAGTTTGAAGTTTTTACTTTGGGTTCTGATTGTGCTTTAGCTTGAGTTCTGACTGTGTTGAGGCTTCAAGAATAGGATTATGGTTAAGACTGTGATTATTCACACTAAAGTTAGGGTAGCATTAGGATAAGAGTTGCGGTCGAATTGGGAATTATGACTATAGTTTGAGTGGGGTGAGGCTGACAGCCCAGGTCAGAAATGGAGTTGGGGGCAGGGATAGAGGTCAATGTCAGAACAAATAAAGCAGTTGGGCTAAACTTTGGGTCGGGCTTAGACGGGGGAGGGGAGAGGGTAGGGGTAAAGGTGTATTTCAGAGTCAGGATTAGAGTTGAAGTAAGGTTGTCTCAAGGGTCAGAACTGGCCAGATGATAAAGGATCAAGTGTCAGAATTTTTAGTGAATAAAAATGGGAAGGAAACACAGAACTATATAACACAGAGAGTGAGCCTTAATGTAAACTATGGACTCTGGTTAAAAACTAATAATCAATTTTAGTTCCCTGGCGATCCAGTGGTTAGGACTCGGCACGTTCACTGCAGATTCAATCCTAGGTCGGCAAACTAGGATCTCAGAAGCCATGTGGCTTGGCCAAAAAAAAAGGAAACAGAAAAACTGAGACAAGGATAAAATTGGTATTGGGACAAAGACTGGAGAAAGGTTTGGCACTGATTTGGGGCAGGGGACCTTTCTGGTTCTCCACCATTGCACCCCACCTCATAACCTCCTCATGCCATCCTGGGGTGTGCAGACTCGGGGGCAGCCTTTGCCCTCCTAGCTAGGTCTCTTCTGGCCCAGTGGCGGTCCACTCTGTGGATTCGCCTGCAGAGCACGAAGTGGGGGAACGTGTGTGCCCATGCCCACGAGGGCTGGAGGAAATCCAGGCCTCATCCAGCACGAGGCCACCCACTGCCCTGCCCAGACAGGCCACCATCCCAGGTGAGCCCGACTCTGACAGGCCAGAGATGGAGCTGGAGCAGGTCCGCCTCACTGACCATCCCAGCTTCCTGGGGGCTTGTCAGAGGAACCCACGTTCCAAGGATGTGAGGAGGCCTAGAGGTTTCTACATCCCTGTCTCCTCTCCTGCCCTCTCCTTCCTCTGCTCCACCCGAAGTGCCCATTCCCAGGTCTGCCTTCCCCCGCAGCTTGGCTGACCCCTAGGTCCTTTGCTGACTCAGCTCGGGGAAAGAGGCAGGTTGAGTTTTCTCCACAACTCCTTAAGACCTAGCCCCTCCATTCCCAGATGACACCTCAGACATCCAGAGACAAAGGAAAACTACTCACAGGAATGAAGGTGGATACGGGGAGGGCTTGGGAGGCAGAAGCTGACAGGGGTGCCAGGTCTGCCTCACAGATGGTGGCACAGAGGCCATGAAAATAGCCCCGGATGGGGAGGCAGGATGATTGGCCTGCCTTTAACTTGCCCTGTGACCCCGGCTGCCCTCTGCCCCTCCCTGGGCCTCAGTCTACTCATCTGAAGGGGGAATAGGTAAAAAGAACTGAGATCCTGAGTCTGAGGGTGGAGGTGGTTTGGAGAGGGTCTAAGGGGTGAGCTTGGGGCTGGGGAGCCTCCCCCTTCCTGAGACTGCCATCCCAGACATCCCAGAGCCGAGGCTGGGCCGAGCCAGCAGAGACGGAGACGCACCTGCTTGGGGTGGAAGTTGCCGTTGCGGTCACAGTTGGGGATGGGAATGATGTAAAGGTCTTCGTGGGTGCGGCTCTGTGAGGCGGCCAGCCGCTCCAGCGCCCGGTGCAGCTCACTCTGGCAGGAGCCCTGGGGCTGGAGGAGGGGAAGATGAAACTGTTTAGCAGGAGCGGAAGAGGCAGGGGGACCAGGGCTGAGGGTCAGATCAGGACTGCAGGCTCTGAAAGGAGGGTTCAGGCCTGGTGGCCGAGCAGGCCTCCAGTGAGATGAAAGGAGGGGCTCGGGTTCCGAGGACACTGGTGGGCAGGACAGAGGGACATTTAGGAGAGGATCTCGAGCCAAAAAGCTTCTAAAAAGGAGGGGTGCGACGTGAAGGGATCTAGTGGGGAAAGGAAATCTATGGAGAAGGACAGGAAGGGGATGATGTCTAAACAAGACGGAAGGGTGAAATCATATAATTAACAAGTTGTAAGATCCAGGCACGGATCCATCAGAACCACCCATCAGAAAGGACATTAGCCAGACTCTGGATCAAGGTCCCAAGGCTCCCTACTATAGCCAGCCTGAACTCTCGAGTTACTGAGAAGCTCTGGGGTGAGGAATCCAGGGGAAGAGCCAAGCAACATCAGCCGGCCTGGGGCAACTGCTATTCACCAACCAGTGTGGAAGTGTCTCAGTATTTAACAGTAACTTCAGCTGTCCCCAACGTCTAGGACTGCTGAGCCGGAGAGGAATTTCACAGGAGTGAGGGCTTTTGTCCTGGGTCCAGATGATGCATGGAAGGTGCACTCAGCAGACAGCCAAAGAATGCTCGCTGAGCGGACACTGTCAGGATCTGGTGGTGGCGGTGGTGACGGGGGTGGTCTGTGCCTGTGTACGTGTGCATTTGATCAGTGGTCCTCACCACAGGCCGGACTTCCTCTCGGGGCGCCCCGATGACCTTCATCTTGCCCCCACTGGTGCTCCGGTCTCGAATTTTGGCCAAGTGCTTCTGCAGGCACTTGCGGTCGTGGGCGCTGCAGGGGCTGAAGCTGTTGTTGGGGTGGTCACCCTCGTCCTTGTCTGCAGTCAGGCCAAGATGGAGAGAGGTCAGTGCTTATAAAGGGCAAGACAGCAGAGCCACCCGACTTCCCATCTGCATTCTCCTCCTTGGGGAGTCTCCAGCCTGGTGCTGGAAGAACCAGGGGAGGAGCAGGGGGTCTGGGGTAGGAAGAAATAAAAGCAGCACCCCGGTTTCCTCCCCGCTCCCCTGGATCTTCTCAGAAGAATATTCCTCTTGGAGTCCTTGATTTTTCCTCCACTCCACCCAGTCCAGTCCTCAGATGAGTCACCAGCTGCAGTCGCCAAACAGCAGGAGGGTCCCCTGGGTCCTGCAGGGAGGTCTGAGGCAGGCTAAGGGCCTCACATTCATGTCCCCTTCCATTCAGCTCTCCCTACCATCCCCCTTCTCCGTCTGCTCTTTCTTCCTGTCTCCTTTCCTGCTCCTTTCAGCGTCTGGCTGAGCCAGCCAGGGGATCCCCAGGGCTGTCAGTTCTGCTGACCCTCTTCCAAATGGCCAGAATCAAAGTTTCCATGAGTGATGAGAAACATGGCCCCAGAGCTCTCTCCATTGGCTGGAGAGGAGAAGTGGGAGTGGGTGTGTGTGCTTGCATGTGAAAAGTGTGTGCGTGTGTGTGTGGGAGAGACACTGTGTGGCCCCCAGGACCAAAAGAACACCCTTGCACATTCCTGCAGCTCCCCCCCTACCACTCCAAAGTCTCCATCCTTAGATTTCAGACCTCATCCAAAGTGCATATCTGCTGCCCAGAGCCAGGGCACTGAGGATCTGGAGATGGAGGTGGGCTGGACCACCACCCTCTCCTTGGGATCTCTTAAAGGCTCTATCTGAACTCAAGAAAAAAACCCATCCAGAAGTCCCAGAACTGTAACCTCTGCTACTCCATCCTGGCAGCCAAAATCAGAACGCAGAGCTGAGCTGGAAGAAGTGGTCTCAAGATCTCTCTGTACATCAGAGCCACCTCTGAAATGCTCAGGCTTGGCAGCTTGCTGCCGGCCCGAGTGCAAAGCCCCTGCCAGCATTCCAGATGTTGGCAGCCGGACAGAAGGTTACATCTGGTTTGCGTCAGGATTTTTTTTTTTTTTTTTTCTGCGGAGTTAGCAGGTTCCTCCATGCATGGCAGCAGTCCCAGAGCTGCCTTGGGGTCAAATTGTATTTTTCTGCTGAGCCAAAGTTAGTTCGGCAGGGGGGGTTAGTTCTCTTCTTATTCTCCTAGTTCTGGGGGTGTGGGGGGGTGAAGCACATAGATCAAGAGAAGCCAGACAAGGAGGAATCTAGACCCCCAAAAAGTCTGTGTCAAGATTCCACACCAAAGGTTATTTATAAAGTTGAGTCACCAAGGATGGGAAAAGGTTTTGTCACGGGTGCAGGGCTGGCTTAGAGAAAAGAACCAGAGGGAAGGAATAAATGGAGCAGAGAGATATAATCCTTCCTTCTACGTATTTAACATCTCAAGAAGGACAGTCTGCTGGGGACTTCTGTCCCAAAAGATGACAGCAAGTTTCCAAAGGTCAACCAAGGAGAAACCTTGAAGACAAGACCAACAAAGACTTCCCAGCCGGTGTGGGCAGCAGAAGAAGGGGCTGGTCAATTTCAGAAGACCAGGATTGTGCAAAGGAACCCATAAGAAGTCAGACTCCAAGCCCTCAGCCAGGAACCAGAGAGAAGGTCTGAGATCCAGGCTTCTCCCTGAAGACCCTCCCAAGGAACTTTCTGGCCAAGGCTGCCAGTGACCCCTCACACACACACCACTCTCATCTTGCACAAAGTCACAAGACTTGTGGGTGGACTCAGCTTCGCGGGGGGTTAGGCTGGAGCTGACGATTAGAAAGAAAGGAAATAGAAGACTGGAAAAAATTGAAGCCAAATCTTCGAACCACAGGGGCTAAGCTGAGCTGGGAACAAAGGGGCCACCGCTCTACCTGGAAAGGCTGGAAGAATCCCAGGGGTCATTTGCCACAACCCATGAGTACCTCAATGGCCCCCTTTGACCTGGAGACATTTCGCTGTCTTTCCTTTGAGTTTGCTTTCTTTTCATGACCATAAAAGAAAGCACAGTGTCACTTGTGCCTCTTGATAAGTGGCCAGATGTTCTTTAGGTTCCCTAGGAAGAGTTTTTCTAATGCAGGGGGCTGCCTCTGGAGGTAGAGAGCTCCCCGACCTGGAGGTGGGGCGAGTCAGGGTGGCAGCGGCCTCAAGGACCCGGAAAGATCTGCAGTAGAGGTCTGACTGCTTTCCAACATTGTGTTCCCATGAGTCGAAGTTCACAGACACTCAGGGGATTATTAAAGGATATTTGGAATGTTTATCCCCTAACTTAAGAAGCACCATTAAGGAGGACAACTGGGTCCGCTCACTGAACCCTGGGGCTGCGTGGGGCATAGGGTGAGCCTGGAACATAGCTCTTGTCTTGTGTTGGCAGGCCCCCATCACATGGCACGGAGGGGGACATTATCTGGGGAAAGCTGAGCAGGCTGCCTGCCTGGCCTCCCCCTCCTTGGTTCCCCACTGCCCAGCACACTTAGCCGTTTAGAGTAGAACCCAGCAGAGGGGGAGAGTGGCTCCATACTGCCTCTTGCAGGGACATGGGTACACAGTATGTCCCTATCTGCCAGCACAGACAGAGGCCGGGATTCAAGGATCACAAACACACACAAACAAACAATCACGTGTCCAGACACACACTGGTCCACACGTGCACACCCACATGCACCCTGGTGCCCTGACCCTGCCCTGGGCAGAGCACATGACTATCCTGGCAGTTGACTTTCCACTTAATCTGTAACTTTTCATTGTCCAGCCTTGTTTCACTGGCAGACTGAGTCCCCACCCCAGGATCCACCTCAGGCACTAGGTCTGGGAGGGCAAAGTTCGTAGCCTTGAGTCTCTAAAAAAAAAAAGTTCATCTTCCCATCTCTGCAACCTGCTAAATGCTTGCTACTCACCTCCCTGCTCACCCAGGAGGTCAGCCACATCATGCTGCTCACCTAGGTGGTGCTTCTGGAAAAACCACGATCCTGGTGGTTTCCCTCTGAGCAGGAGCCAGAGACAGACCTTCCCCCTCACTTCCCCAGCAAAAGTCAGACTCCCTACATCTGAAAGGTCTGTTTGGGAGGTGGGGCTTCCCAGGTAGGCCGGGTCACCTCATCCGGCCCTGCTGGAGTAGGCCAATGATGTCCCATCTCAGGGTAAACGTGGTCTCTGCTCCAGCCACAGAGGAAGGGCAGGCACCCAGAGAAAGAAGAGGCTCCACAGCTTTGGCACCAGTGGCTGCAAAGTTCATGGTCAAAGCTAAAGGATTTCCTCTTTCTTGCTGCCCAATTTCATCCCCATGATTTCTCCTCCACTCCAGCCCACACCCAGCTCAAGATGCCTAGGGTGAGGCTCTGAGGTAGGTGGGCCCAGCCACCTAGACATGAGCTGGTGGGTCACTCACCTGCCCCTCAAGAAAGGCCTGGACTCTCACTGGAGAAGCCAAGATCCCCCTGCTAGGTACCAGGCCTTTCTCTGAGGTCTGGTTCAAGTGAGGGACCCCCTCACCCTTGTGCCATGGCTGCTGGCCTCAAAGTGTCAGAGAAGGACAGCTAGCGCCTCCACTCTACCTCCTCCACTCCTCTGCATGTCCCTCGGCTTTGCTCACTTGCCCCATTGTCCCCTAAAGCCCTAACATCATGGGAAAAGCTAAGCTTCAACTTAAATACATTTGGTTTCCTGTTCATCACCAAGCTCTCTTTGCTCCAACATTGAGCTCTTTACTCCATGCCAGACGCCCAAGCCTACAAGGTGGGTGCCCTACAAGGGGTCCTTGTCTCCCCTTTTTACACATGAGGAAATGAAGCAGAATGGCTGGAGGAAGGAGAAGAACATATCTCTGCAGCTCCTATGTCTTTAAATGGAAAGGCTCCTGATACCCAAAGCACCAATAATTCTGACTTTGCCAAAACTGAAGAAAAAATGTTAAGCAGCCATGCTCCTCCTTCCCCCTCCCCCAAGGCATAGAATTTCTGGGAAGGCCCTGTTCCCATGACGTGACTGGATTCCCAGTATTGAAGTGGGGGGGACAATATTTGCTGTGTCGACTAAAAATTAACCCAGCCTGAATGTTCCCTAACGCTGTCCCAGAGGGACCCGGGGCACAGCTTTGGATCACCCCAGTTCGAACGCTGATCTTCCCACCATCCCCTCCCCTAGATTCCACAAGGGTCAGTACTCTGAATCAGGATCGTGAATTTCTGAGGCAGGTGTCCCCACTCCGCCCTCACCTCTAGGGGCCTGGCTCAAAAAGCTGGGACAGGGCGTCATGGCACAGGATGGAGGCAGGGGAGCATGGAGAGGGATGTGGGGAGACCTGTCCCCCTGAGCCAAGAGTCAGCCTTGGGACTACCGCAGACCAAGGGAGGAGGCTGCCCTCCCCCAGTCACCTGCTGAAGCTCAGCCCCAGGAGGAACAGGCAGGAAGAAAAGTTCAACTGACACCTCTGCCAAAACCCGGGCAAGAAAGCCAAAGCCTTGGGACATAACAGGGACAGTGGCCTATTGACAGTGGAAGGCTCAGGAGCATAGCAGGGAGAGGGACCAAGCTCTGGCCTCCAGATCTTGCAGGGCTGCCACACAACCCTAGGGGGCGCCATTCACATGGTGTGGTATGGCCTGGGCTGGGGCAGGGGTACTTCTGGGTTGACTGGGAGGTAAGAGGTCAAGGACACAGCTTACTGAGTGGGGACCTAATGTCCCCAGGGTCCCCTCACTTCCCCTTTCCCTCTCCTGATTTCTGCCTGCCCTGCAAGGATGGGGCCAAGGCAAGGAGGGAAGGAGTAGAGGGGTTGAGAGACTCGGGCCCTGTAATCTAAAGAGGACCTAAAGCTGCCTGTCGAGGCTGGTGGACATGATGTCCACAGGGCACTCACAAACTGTTCACGTCCTGCCTCCCCAAATCTCCTAGGGGAACAGTTTTCTGCACTACAGGATGGGTATTCCTACCTAGCCAGGAAAGAAGGGGCTGAGGGCTCTTCTCTTCTGCTTCAAGTTCAAGCTGGTGAGAGAGGAGGAGCTCACCAGCCACCCTAATCTGCGGCCAGACACCCGCTGGCGGGTGGAGGATGAAGATACAAAGGGAGAGTGGATCTGTTGTACCCAGGGAGCCCAAGAGCTCAGCCCTCACTCCCAGTCTGGTCTGGCACCAGAACCCCTCCTCCCCACTGGCACTGGCATCTGTACCCCAGGATCAGCGACTTACACCCCAAGACTGCCCCCCACAGCTTCCCAGATGTGCTGGGTGCCAGGCTGGCATTTCTCCTAGAATGTTTTCTGCTGACCTATCTCTAGCTGCCCAGGAGCAGGAAGGGCAGAGAGGCCCAAGGCCCAGACCCCTGGGGTCCACCTCCTTCCTGTTTTCCCTGCATCCTGCTCTCCTCTGGCTAACAAGCTGCAGAGGATTGAGGAAGTGGAGCGGCCTGGGACCCAGGCAGGAAGCTTGGGGCCGCAGTCCCAGCATCCGGACTGCAACAATGGAAGCTTCAAGCACCAGGAAAAGCGACAGACACTGACAGAGGCACCGGGAGAGCAAAACAGAATCAGAGAGAGAACAAGAAACAGAAGCGGAGGGAGAGAAAGGCAGATAGAGGTTCCAAAAGTAACAGAGAAAGAGAAAACGGTGGCAGAGACAAGAGAAAGGGCGACAGAAAGAGACTGAGATGAAAGTGAGCGAAGCAGAGCAACAAAAACAGGAAAAGGAATGAGATAAGGAGAAAGAAGCTGATAGCAGACAGGAGATAGTGATGAAAGGAGAATTTGAGAATGTTGTTAGTGAAACTAAGGTTGAGAGACGCAGCAGGAAAGAACAAAAGAATAAGAGGAAGAAGGAGAGAGACTGAGAAAGATTATTAGAAGAAACTGAAAGTCTCGCCGAGATACAGAAAAAGAGAAAGTGTAGGAATGAGGGCCTTCTAAACCTCTCTCCATCTCTATCTCTCTCTTCCCAACCCCCACCCGACCTTCCATCCCTGCTCTCTATCCCATTAGGTTTCTGCAGCTCTGGGCTGGGAACCAAGACTTGCTTCTCTTCCGCCACCTCAGATGGCACCTGCCAGGAGCAAGGAGCAGGGTGCCTGTGTACCAGGGCAGGAGGAGACCCCTGTCTTCCCAATACCTCTCAAAAAGCTAGGTGAGCTGGCCTGGGACTTTGGGGAAGGACTACTCTGATGCCCTCTCCCCACCAAAACCTCTCTAATCTGCATGTCCCGCTCCATCCCACGTCAATGTCAAAAGTCCAAGCCCTGGGTTCTCAGACTCCTGGGGCTTCAGTTGAGTCCAGAGTGAGGGAAGGTCACTGGATCAGGAACAGGTCTCCAGGCCACCGTCCCCATCCCCCAGGTATCTGGCCCCTCAGTTGCAGGCTGAGGCTGCTGGCTGGACCAGGTCACTTAACTTTCCACCCTTACAGTAGCAGCCAGGACTACCATTGAGACTCTCTTCCCAAATAGGTACCCTTCAGATGGAGGAATGGCACAGAATCCTCCGTGATGGTGGCAACAGGCTGCCGGGGACTTGATAGCAGTTTCCTTGGCTGACCCTGTCCCATGCCAGTCGGGCCCTGCCACGTACCTGTCTTCTGCTCAACTCACAGAGGATTTTCAAGAGCCTTCCGGGCCAACCCGAATGGGAACGGGGGCTTCTGGGAGGGCAGGACCCCTGGGAGGGCACGCAAGGGCAGAGGCACCTTACCAGAGGGCTGCAGGCTTTCCTGGATGGTCTCGATCTCCGACAGCTCCATGCACACGCCTTGTCCGTGCACCAGCGTGTGCAGGGGTTTCTCCACGCCCCGGGGCGGGTAGCAGGCAGGCCGGAGCCGCAGCGAGGGGTGTACACCCCACAGGGCATCCCCTTGCCCAGGGCGCAAGTGGCGCAACAGCCGCAGCCCGGCTCTCGCACCAGCTCCTCACAGCCCACAGGGGGGCGGCAGCGCGCCAGCTTCTCCTCGGAGCAGGGCGGGCAGTGGATGGCTTCGTCGCCCAGGCTCGGCCCGGGCCCGGCGGCCAGCAGCAGCGCGGCCACGAGGCAGAGGGACAGCATGACCGGACGGGGACGGGGCGCGGGCTGGCAGCGGGGGACACACAGGGGCAGCGCCCGGCGCGCCTGGAGGACCCGACTCGGAGGACGCGGGGACACGCGGTGGCCCCCGCTGGCGGACAAGGACGGAGCCGAGGAAGTTAGCAAGCTGGCCGGAGGGGAGAGAGCCTGGCCGCCGAGGCGCTGCGCCGCATCCTCGGCCAGGGCCAGGCGGCGGGCGGTGGGGGGGCAGGGGGCTGAGCGGCTGCCTGGGACCGGCTCCCCCGGACTTTATACGGGCCCCTGGCCACACCCCCAGCGCCGTCCCAGTGGTGGGGGAGGGGCAGGGGAGAGGGAGACGGAGAGGCGGCTGTTAGGGGGAGGGGGCGCTGTCCTAAGTCGCCGCCGCCGCTACAACATCTGAAAGTCCTTTTCTGCCGCAGGAGGAAGCGGCGCAGTTTGGAAGCCACGGCAGGGGCCGAGAGCGCTTCCGAACTGGGGCCCCGGGGGGCAGCGAAGGCTCTGCTCCTCGATTCCCCAACCCCTGATCTTGGAGGATTCTCCCCCGGACCCCTGAGACGGCCCGCGGTCCCCCACGCTGAGAGCGCGGCGACCTCCTGGCCCCAACTCCCGAGTCCGAGATTCAATCTCCCTGGCCGGAGAGAGTCCTTTCCACCCCACTCTAGGGCTTCGAGTCTCAGCCGCTGGAGAACTGGTCCGGGGAGGAGGGGAAAGGGAGCCCAGAAGGGTCTGATGGCCCTAAGAAGTTAATAGGCTCTCTCCTCCTCACTTGCCTCTTGCAACCTGCTCCGCCCCCAGCCGCCCCGGGGGCTCATTGGAGACCCTGTCCCCTCTGGCTTACCCAGGATGAAATCAACAGAACTCCCACCCGGAGAGGGAGGTTCCCAGACACTTGCTCCTTCCTGGATGTTTGCTTCTACTGCCCAGACCCATCCCCAGAGGGAAATTGGCTGAGGAGATTGCCACTCTCAAAGGCAAATTGTGCATTGCACAACTCCAGGGGGCACCATTTCTCTTGTAATCATTGTAGACTTGTATAGCTGTTGTGACTGTCTTCCAGCAGATGGCACTCAATGGTTTTGAGAACAGGGGTGCCTTTTCTAATTCACCCAACGGTGCTATTTGGGCTAGTGTCAGGGTTGGCTAGGGCCTCTGTGAGATCCTGTTGGTGCCTGTATGCTCCTTGCCTCAATCCTGCAGGGGTTAGAAGGGGTTCTAGAGTAGCATTTGGAGCAGGGACTCCTCTCCTAGATGGTCTCTCCGGTTCTCCCTCCCCACCCTCCCCCAAAGTTTCTGCTATCCTGGACCTGATTTCAGGGTAAGGGCTCCTGTCCAGGCATAATTGGTGACTCGCTGTGGATTTTTCTGGCTTGGCCTAGAAAGCTGGAGGGTAGCCAAGCTGAAGTACAGATCAGAGACCCTCTTCCTGCTTCCTCCTCCAGAACAGAGGTCATTCAGACTCACAGGGATTGGGCCATCTTCTACCTTCTGCAAGTGCAGACTGTCCAGGTGAGAGAGGGAGGCAGAGGGGCTAGAAGCTGGCCCCCTGCAGGGACAGAACCAAAAGTTGCAAACTGACGGCACCTACTGGCAGGACTGCAGAAGGACTGGAGAGGCACGGCTGGAGACACGATTTCGGGATGCTCCACGGACATCTCACAGATGACTGGGGTCTCTTCTGCCCCATCTGTCTTGGCCCAAAGAGGGCCAGACTCCTCCAGTCCCTGGGGGAAGCCCAGCCTGTCCCCAGTTCCCCCCAGCTCTCCCAACTCCTTCATGGGACCCAGTTCTGCCACCAACTCACTGTATGAATTGGACACCACCCCTTAGAGCTCAAACATCCCTAACTAGAGTGGAGGTAGGTCATCTCCACCTAGCCTACCTCTTAAAGCTCTTGTGAGAGTAAACTGTGACCAGGAAGAATAGTTCTGATTGCAACACTGGACTTGTCTCCTGGATAGCAAACCTGGGAGGGATAAAGGTGCTAAGACAGAAGGAAGGAGGGCAGAAGAGGCTGAAATGAAGCCAAGAGAAGTGCCAGGGGATGAAGCATGAGTGCAGGTGAGTGTCAGAAATCTGGACAGTTTTCCAGGTGAGACATGTCCACACCTCTACCCCAGCAGCTCCCCCCGCCCCGAGTCCATCCTCAGCCTTACCCCCATTGCCATCTGGGATAGTTCCTAGGAAGCAGGAAAACAGATATGAGAGCTCTTCCAAGCACCTCCCCATCAGACATGCAACTCACCTTTACTGAACACCTACTGTGTGCAGGCTTTGTGCTAATACAGGGTATCCAGACATGGCTGAGACCACTGTCCACCCTCAGGGAGCTGACTGCCTAGTGAGGGGAGACAGCCATATGAGTGAAATAAGTGCAAGTGCCCTGGGAGTGTCTATATGGGGCATGGTGGGGACCCAGCTGCACAAACGGTCAGTTCTACATCCAGGGCAAGGAAAGACTTCATGGAGGAAGTGACTCTTGAACCAATGGTCTTCCATCCATGCTAGAGGGATAAACACAGGTATTAGCATCAGGGGGACTTTCCAGGTGGCGCTAGTGGTAAAGAATCCACCTACCAATGCAAGAGACACAGATTTGATCCTTGGGTCAGTAAGATCCCAAGGAGAAGAAAATGGCAACCTACGCCATTAATCTTGCCTGGAAAATTCCCATGGACAGAGGAGCCTGGTGGGCTACAGCCCACGGGGTCTCAGAGTCAGACACAACTGAGCACACACACATTAGCATCAGGCTAACCTGGATTCTATCCCAGTTTTGTCACCAGTAACTGAAACAGGATACTTTCTGAGTTTCACGGTCCTTACCCAGAAATAGGGTAGGTAGGGAAGAGATTGAAAGAGTGGCCTTTGCAGTGCCCAGCACACACATGCTCCTAACCTCCCCTGCTAGACACTAACTTCTCCACCTGGCTGGACATGCCCGGGGTGGCAGGAACTGGGTCTCCTCCCCCAGATTAGAAGTTCCCCCCAGACTGGCTTGGGTGTCCCCTTTCCCTCTAGCCTGCTGGTATCTGGGAGAGGCTGTATGTAAAAGGCACGGGATTTGGAGTTACCAGACCTGGGTTTGAGTTGCAGCACAGCCAACAAAGAGCTTTGTTATACTTGAAACTAACATAACATTGTAAATTAACTATGCTTCAATTAAAAAAAAAAAAAAGTTCTGTGACCTTGAACATACACTTAATGTCTTGAAGGGTTATTTTCATCCTCTGTTAAAAAAAAAAAAAGGAGATAATAGCTGGGCTTCCCCACAGTACTGCTGTTGCTGTTTAATCACTAAGTCATGTCTGACTCTTTGCAATCCCGTGGACTGTAGCCTGCCAGGCTCTTCTGTCCATGGGATTTCTCAGGCAAAAATACTGCAATGGGTTACGATTTCCTACTCTAGGAAATCTTACTGACCCAGGGATGGAAACTGCATCTCCTGAATGGGCAGGATTCTTTATCGCTTAGCCACCCCAAAGCAAGGTTGCAAGAAAAAGTGAGATCATGGACAAGAAAGGGCTTTGAGGAATGGAAAGCAGATGCTGTGTGTGGGTTTCCTCCACTTCACTGCTGCCTCTGAGGACTGGGAGCCCCCCAGAGACAGAAACCCAGTTCTCCTTCCCTGCAGTCTTTCCCAGCCCAGAGCTCTACCAGAAAAAAGAAAATTTCTCTTCCCTCAGCATCCCTGTCTCTAGGGGCCAGGAAGAGACTCCTAATGGACAGATGGAAAGCCTCACTCTCTTCAGCCTTTTCCATCCCACCCCTTCACCAGCTTGTTGCTTAGAAAGAATCTCACTGTATAGCTCATTGGTCTAGGGGTGTGATTCTCACTTAGGGTACAAGAGGTCCCGGGTCAAATCCAGGATGAGCCCCTCCTTCTTGCACTTCCCTGGTGGCTCAGATGGTAAAGAATCTGCCTGCAATACAGGAGACCCAAGTTCTATCCCTGGGTCAGGAAGATCCCCTGGAGAAGGGAATAGCAACCCACTCCAGTATTCTTGCCTTGAAGAATTCCATAGACGGAGGAGCCTGGTGGGCTACAGTCTATGGGGTCAAAAAGAGTCAGATATGGCTGAGCAACTAACACTTTCACAACTCCCTTGTTAGCTCAGTTTCAAATTTCTATTGTATGGCTCCAGCTAGGCTTCTTAGAGAATCAGTAAGAAAGAGAGCTCTGTTCCCAGGGGAAAGAAACAGTCCTGCCCTCAGGGAACACCCACTCTGATGGCTTGGCTTTGGGAGCAGCTCATAGGTGTAGGGTAGAATATACATCCATATAGATACACACACACACATCCTATATGTATATATGTATACACACACACATCCTATATATAGGATGAAATATACATAAAAATGAAAGTTAACATTTAATGAGCATAGACCATATGCTGGACATGTTCTAAGTGCTTTACTATGTCCCTTTCACAACAACCTCATGAAGTAGTCCCTATCATTATTCCTTTTTAAAATGGGGAAAGTGAAGTACAGAGAGGCATGTGACTTACTCAAGGTCACACAGCAAGTATGTGGAAGATCAGAGTCGTGAACCCAAGCAGTCTGGCTCCAGAGTCTGTATGATTAATCCCTATGTTTTACAGCCTTCCAAAACAGCTGTCAGAAGCATTCTAAGCAAATTCCAAGGGCAAAAGGCTATGGAATAGAGTGCAAGCTAGGTGCACAGGATCAGAGCAGAGGTGGCATTGCCATGGGAAGGAGACTTACCCATAACTTTGTCTTCCTAGCCCCTCCCTGGCTGCCCCAGACTGTTCACTGTGCACACACCGAATAGGGAGCTCAGTTTCCCTCCATATTGACTGATGTCCAGGTTGCAGATGCAACATCCTCTGTGGTCACTCCAGGTTTGGGCTGGCAATGGCTCCTGAGTACAGCTGCCTCCTTGACTACCAGGGCCCCACACTTGGACAGACCAGATCAGGAGAGCAAGGATCTCCAAAAAGACATTACAGTGAAGAGGGAGGTCTGGTCCAGAGGACAGAGCTTGGGTTCTTCCCACAGGACGTGCGGCTACAGAAGTGAACACCCAGGCAGGGAGCGGGAGGGGAAAGGAGAACCCATGTGGCCCTGGGCTGCCCAGGATCTGGTTTCATGTCTCCAGTTCATCCAGCTCTACCACCTGCCAGCTCTGTGGCACTTCCCCTTCCTCAGCTTCAGTTTTCCCATCTGTAAAATAAGGGAGGGGAACTCATGGAATTGTGAAGCCCCTTCCAAACTGGAGCCATCTAGGAATCTAGAACCTCTGAAGTGCTTTTACGTGGTCCTAGGCCCAAAGCTGGCATGGTTTCCAACCCTCCAAACAGAGTACACACTGTTTCCAGGCCAACTGGCACCGGCAGAGTCCCTTTCTCATGGCTCAAAGAAGCCTGCCCAGCAGAGGAGCCAAGTGAATGATGTTGGGCTTTAAGAGGGCTCTGTCACCACCCTGAAAGGTGAGGAGGCTCACCCAAGGGCACACAGCTAGGAAGTAATCCAGCCAAGACTTATGCCAGATATCATGACTGCCTGCTGCAGACTTACCCCCCGCCCTGCGCCATGTTGCTTCTGCTGCCAGAGCATCTCTGGTGAGCCATGGGCTCAGGACTCAAGGGAGGCAGAGATGGGGGGAGCAAAAGGAGGTGCTACCCAGGAGAATCTAGCAGAGGACACTTGCAGAAGTAGAGCCACAGAAGAGACTCTGGGCAGAGAGAGAAAACTGCTAGGTGGGGAAATCATTTCTCCCTGTCTGTCCTGACACCTGCTAAGTCAAAGAGCAAGGTGTCTGCTTGCCAGGTGCCTCTTGTCCTGATGGCTTAGAGGCCCAGAATTGGAGCAGACCCCAGGTCCTTCCCCCACACTCCCTGGAAGACCTCCAAGCCCTGCCTCCTACCCCCCAGCTCAGAGAACAGAGTGCTACCTACCCCTTAGAAAATCCCAAAGAGATATACCAAAGCAGCACAGAACCCAGAGAGATGACCCCAAACGGGCTCTAGGATTAGATATCTCAGATAAGAGTCCTCAGATTCAGTAAAATCCTGGAGAGAGGGTTCCAGAGAGATTCCCCAGCATGCCCATTCCTGCCAGCACCGAGAATTCACAAATACCCGAGTCGTGCCTTCTGCTGAGTCCCATACCTCTCCTCTGGCCCCATCGCCCCATGCCCTGAGCCAGGATCTGTGGCCCCTCACATCAGGCTTGATGTGTCATTCTTTCTTTCCTCCCCACCCCTGCCCTCTTCATCCCAGCCTTCCTCTTCTCCCCACCCAGTAGAGAATCCTGGCCCGAGGAGCTTCCCAAGCTGACATTCCAACACCACTGGGAAATAGTGGGGAAGACCTCCCCAGGAAAAATGAGTGGATTGCAAGAGAGGAAAGAGAGTAACTATGGCCTCCATTTCTTCATCGGCAAAATAGGGATGATAACAACACCAGCCTCATAGGATTGTTATGAGAAGCTGTGCAGAGTGTTGCTTCTGATTATACCTCATTTAATAAATACGTATGGAAAACATAATGGGATGCTACACATCCACCAGATTTGGTAACAATTTTAAATACAATACCTGAATGTGGAGTAAAGGGACTCTTAAACAAAGTTGGCAAGAAAACAAATTTGTACAACCATATGGAAGCAGCCAATAGTCTCACCCCAAGAATATACCCAATAGAAATGTCTGGGGACTTCCTTCATGATACAGTAGATAAGAATCCACCTGCCAGTGCAGGAGACACAGGTTCGATCCCTGGTCCAGAGAGATCCCACGGGCTGTGCAGCAACTAAGCCCAGACACTGCAACTACTAAGCCTGTGCTCTAGAGCCTGGGAGTCACAACTGCTGACCCTGCACGCTGCAACCACTGAAGCCCACGTGCCTAGAGCCCGTGCTCCGCAACAAGAGAAGCCACCACATTGGGAAGCCCCACATGGCAATTAGGGAACAGACCCCACTCGCTGCAACTAGAGAAAACCTGTGTGCCTCAGTGAAGATCCAGCACAGCCAAAAGTAAATAAATAATTAAAATTTTAAAAGAAATGTCTATGTGTGTGTGTTTGTGTGTTCCAAAACACATGTGTAAGAGTATTTGCAGTGGTATTATTCAGCCAAACATTGGAATCAATAGTGAAATAGGTAAGCCTACAGTTGAATAAACTATCACTACACCCAACAACATAGATCACATAGATCAACATAGAATCACATATTGAACAGATTACTACAGTATGATCTTATTATTCAAAAGCAGGCAAAACGAATCTATGGTTTTAGAAATCAGGATAGAGGTTATTTTTGGGGAGAAAGGTGGGAATAATCACTGGAAGGGGTCTTATGGGGTACAGGTAATGTTTACTATTTAGCCACATAGTATATTAACTAGGTGAATTCATTAAACTAAACATTTCTTATTTCTGCACTTTTCTGTATGTATGTTACGCTTTAATTTTTTTAAGAAAAAAAAATTTTGTTTATTTTTCTAAAGAGCAAGAGGCTCTCAAGTCGGCCTGCCTGAACTCAATCCCTGGCAGTAGATTTAGGATAAGTTAGCTCACCTCTCTGTGCCTAAGTGTCCTCGTTTTTCATCGTGAGTGACTATTAGAGAGGGTGGCTATAGTGATTAAATGAATAAATCTGTGTAACATGCTCACAGTGATGTCTGCTTCTTGTTACACACCCCTTGAGTATTAGTTATTAGCCATAATCAGCCCAGTGCGTGAGATGAAGAGCCTGAAGCCAAAAATGCCTACACTGAATTCTGGATTTGCCATTTACTAGCCCTGTGACTTTGGCCAAATGACATCCTCCTTTTTATCCTTAAATGCCCTCTGTTGTAAAAGAGGAACAGTGCCAGCCCAGCTTGACAGAGCTGTCCGAAAACCTACAGAAACTACCCATGTAAAGCACTCAGCACAGTGCCCCGCAGAGTCACATCAGCCGTAATGATTGGGAGCACCATGGTAATCCTATAAACCCATTTTATAGATGGGGCCCCAGGTAGTCAAAAGGTTGGCTTAAGGTCACATGCAATTAAATGTGATTTAAACCCATTTAGGGGATGACAGAGTTCCAACTTGGCACCCCCACCACATTTCCCATCCACATAACCACCATCCTCTTCTCTCCTGAGCCTGTATTCCTCCCACTCTCAGCCCTCCCCATTCCCAGAGGCTCGATATTCGGAGCCAGGAATCCTCAAGATCTGTGCAGTCTGTTCCTCACCCCCACCTAGTCATGATGATCTAAAGCACAGCAGAAGCTGGGCCCAAAACCAGGGGAAAACCAGACAGCCCATAATGGAGAAGAGCTTTGCCCTCAGGTTGGGGTGCACCGGCTGTAAAGCAGAGAGCTCCTATAGTCAAAACCAGGGATTCAAATCCCAGCTGTGCCCTGATTAACCATGCATTGTGGGTTTGTCTCTTCACCATGGCCATCCTCAGTTTCTGCATCTGTGAAGTGGGTACACCAGTCCCTACTTCACTCTGTAGGACTAACCAGAGGATCAAACAAGGCTATCTGTGTAAGTGAAAGGACATATTTCCCAGAGAACAGGCTACAACTAGTGACTTCACACTCTGTCAAATCACATCAACACTGCTCCTCTACTCAGGCTCCCCTCACCAGCAACCAGGAAAACATGTATGGATGGGAGAGGGAGGGAAGAACTTGGAGCCCAAAGAGATGAGATGACCAGGGAAACAGATGGATGGGGTAGAAGTGCACAGGCCCACACCCCAACCTGCTCCTTCCTTTCACACTCCCACCTCAATGCCTCTTGCAATTCTGACACATATTCTGATGTGTGGGTTTTCCAACACCATCGAGCAATTCTCCAATACTAGCTGGATGCCCTACAATTTAACTCAATTCTGACAGTCTACCTGGAGACATATCAGAGCCCCAGGTTAAAGACTCAGTCCTACAAGACTGCCACCCCTCACCTTCAGATGCCAACTGCAAGTTCAGGTTGTACCTGGAGTTCTGACTGATCAGCTCCAGCTATATATAAGAGATTCCAATGATCCCTTCCTTGGGTTTAATTGGTTTGCTAGGACAGCTCACAGAACTCAAACATTTTCCTTACTAGAAAAATGAAAGTGAAAGTATTAGTCATTCAGTCATGTCTGACTCTGCCACCCCATGCAATGTAGCCCACCAGGTTCCTCTGTCCATGGGATTCTCCAGGCAAGAATACTGGAGTGGGTTGCCATTCCTTTCTCCAGACGATCTTCCCCACCCAAGGATCCAACCCAGGTCTCTGCATTGCAGACAGATTCTTTACCACCTGAGCCACCAGGGAAGTTCCTTACCTACTAGAATACCCATTTATTAGAAAAGGATATAACTCAGGAACAGCCAGATGGAAGAGAGACATAGGGCAAGATTGAGGGAAAGGTGATGGAGCTTCCACTACCTCTCCCAGCAGCTCCACGTGTTCACTGATACACGAGCTCACCAAACCCCACCTCTTTGAGTTTTTATGGAGGCTTCATTACATGGACATGGTTGATTAAATCACTGGCCATTGGTGATTGAACTCAATTGCTGGCCCTTCTCTCCTCCTTGGAAGTCAGCCAGAAGTTCTAACCCTCTCATAACTTTCTACTTCCATCAGGGCTCCTGACTGCACCCCGCTGCCGTTCCCTACAAAAGTTGCTTACTCCAAATACACACACTTCCCTTCAGTGGTTCAGCTTTGCCCCTCCTGCCTCTCCTGCCATATATAGGATGGAACTAGACCTCCTGGTCCCCTGGCTGCCAGTGGTTTCTAGAACCTCAGGGATGCCTTGGCAATGAAGGCTCCCAAGATCACCTGGATAGCTAGGAACTGGGACTGCTGGGTTCCCAGGAACCCTGGGGACACTGGGCCTTCATGGCTGTCCAAGTTTGCCAGGCCCACATGGGCTTGTGTGGAGTTCAGGAACCAGTAAGGACCCTCTGGGCAAGAGTTCCCTTCAGGCCAGATAAGTCAGCCAAGTCCTCAATCTCTCTACCCATGCCCTCCTGCAACCTCCCTCAGCACCCTTCTAAACTTTCTTCTGGGGCCTGCTTAGGAGCTTTTTAGCCATCCTTTTTCTAGTTGTCCTATTGCCACAACTAGAATGTGAGTTACTGGACATCAACAACTAGGCCTTTCTCCCCTCCTCTTCCCTCTGTTTGTTCTCTCTCGTCCACCCTCCTTCTCTTTAGCAACCCATATCTATCCTTTCCCTACACTCTTTCCCACAACAAATGCTATTCACATGTAGGACACTGTGTCCCACGTACCCCCTTTGTGGTCTTAGAGCAGCACATAATAGATGCTCAGGAATATCTACTGTTGGTTCACTGATCCTTTGTCCCACCTCTGCTGATGTCGCTCTCCCCTTGGGGTTCTTCCCCAGGACTGGGGAGCTCATCACATCCAGTGTCCTACCTTACTTCCCAGTTGTAGTTGTTCAGTCGCTAAATTGTGTCTAGCTCTTTGTGACCCCACGGGCTGCAGCACGCCAGACTCCCCTGTCCTTCACGATCTCCCAGAGTTTGCTCAAAGTCATGCCCACTGAGTCAATGATGCTATCTAACCATCTCATCCTCTGCCGCCCTCTTCTCCTTTTGCCTTCAATCTTTCTTAGCATCAGGGTCTCTTCCAGTGAGTTGGCTCTTCACATCAGATGGCCAAAGGATTGGAGCTTCAGCATCGGTCTTTCCAATGAATATTCAGGATTGATTTCCTTTAGACTGGTTTGATATCCTTGCCGTCCAAGGGACTCTCAAGAGTCTTCTCCAGCACCACCATTTGAAGGCATCAGTTCTTCAGTGCTCAACCTTCTTTATGGCCCAACTCTCACATCCACACATGACTAGTGGAAAAACCATAGCTTTGACTATACAAACTTTGTTCTCAAGGCAAGAATGGTGGTTTAGTCGCTAAGTTGTGTCCAACTCTTGCAACCCCATGGACTGTAGCCCATCAAGCTCTGTCAACAGGATTTTCCAGGCAAGAATATCAGAGTGGGTTGCCATTTCCTTCTCAGGAGATCTTCCTGACCCAGTGATTGAACCCGGGTCTTCTGCACTGCAGGCAGTTTATCAACTGAGCTACCAGGGATGCCCAAGGCAAGAAGACCAGAGTGGTTTGCCATTCCCTCCTCCAGTGGAGCACATTTTATCAGGACTTTCCCCTATGGGTGGCCCTGCACAGCATGCCTCATAGCTTCATTGAGTTACTGAAGCCCCTTTGCCATGACAAGACTGTGATCCATGAAGCAGCCCCTTTTTAGTGCAGGGCCAAAAAGGAGAAGGAAGTTCCATGGATGTCCTTGGTTTGTCCCATAGGCTTGGAGGGGCCTCCTGGAGTCCCAGGCCCATCTGGAAATGTCATCTATGGATTTTCCTGAGAGGACAGGACAGAGAACCCCTCCTTCATAGCTACTGTTTCCTCTTTCTCTTCTTCCTCCTTTTCCTCCCTGAAGCAACTTTCTCAGTTTGGCCTCTCAGATCTCACCATCCACTGTTAAAGACTAATGAGTTTTGAGGAGGCAGTGTGTGCAGGAGAACATCAATAGTCTGGGAACTGTGTGACCTTGGACATGTCACTTTGCATATATCAGTGAAGTCTGTGTGAGTATCTTTCTTTTCTCTGAATAAATGATTCCAGATGCTTCCTTCCATCTGTCTTCTTGCATTTATTTGCCCAAAATTTAATTTATTTGCAATGCCCTGCCATCCCCCTCCTTCTTTCATCAGTTCCACCTCTGTGTGCTCTGGCATCAGTGGCTGAACTTGTCATCTCTCCTCCCCACTGCCTCTAGTACCCCCCATCATCATCCCCCAGCACACACCTTTCTGCATCCAGGTAGCCCTGGAACAGAAGTAGCAGGGTGTCCACAGAGACACCCTGGGACTGCCCTATCTCTGCTTCCAGAGGACAGAATGAACCTCATTTGCACTTCTCTGCTGAGCACACGTGAGGCACCATACTTATCTGCAGCCCCACCTCACCTCACCCTTAGAAGTGATCTGGAAAGAACAGAATATCTAAGAGCAGGAGAGGCGAGGAGGGGAATTTGTGCATGCGGTTGCTAGGGCTGCTGACTCTTTATCCACTTTCCAGTTAGGAGCAGGATTCATCTGCCCTGGTGTAGAATTCCTTCTCCTCCGCCCTTTTACCTCATGACAGTGCAGCCTTACTCAGGAAAATCTCTCCTGAGGCTCTTGCAGCTGATCCCTTCTGTCCCTCTGGGTTTTCTTTCCTGCAGCTCCCTCACTGGATCCTTGAGTCCAAAGCACAGATGCTCCAGGACAGCCCCAGTGTCCTTAAGGCCACCTCAGCTGGTATCAGCAATGGGTGCTGAGTTTTCCACTGAATTCCCAGAGGATGGAGCCAACTGTTGGAACAGCGGGCCCTAGCTTCCAGTGCTAGGAGAGACTGAAGGCAGGAGGAGAAGGGGACGACAGAGGATGAGATGGTTGGATGGCATCACCAACTTGACGAACATGAGCAAGCTCTGGGAGTGGGTGGTGGACATGGAAGCCTGGCCAGAGAAGCCTGGCGTGCTGCAGTCCCTGGGGTCGCGGAGTCAGACACGACTGAGCGACTGAACTGAACTGAACTGAGCTGCCAGTGGGGAGGCATTTCCCTGCACATTAGTGTTTGATTTTGCTCAGCCATCCTTCCTGCGGAGTCCCGCCCTCCTGCACCAGGGGTTTTGCCGCTGAGTATGTTGCCCCCAAGTGGACAATGATAGTACTGCCAGTACCATTCACGGAGAGCCTCCTTGGGAATCATGGGCCCAGGCAGGGTTCTGAGGGTTCCAAGGCACAGGCAACCCTTGATTCCAGAAGGCCTTGTGGTGGAGGATCTTCCCGACCCAGGGATTGAACCCAAGTCTCTTACGTCTCTTGCATTGGCAGGCAGGTTCTTTACCACTAGCACCACCTGGGAAGCCCCTGAAGAGGGAGACCTGCAGGCAAACACCCCACAGGCAGTGCTGTGTAAGGAGAGAAATGCAGTTGGATGCCAAGAAAACAGAGAGGACCCAGAGTGGTTAGGAAGAACGTCAGGGGAGGGGACGCTGATCTGAGTCTTGAAAGATAAGTAGAAATTCACAATCTTGAGAAAATCACCTAACCCCTCCAATCCTCAGTTTTCTCAGTTTAAAGGGTTGTTGTAAAGATCAGGGGGGAAATTATATAAAGTGCTTATTATGTTGTCTGGTACATAACTGACACTCAGAAATTTACATATATATGATTTATTTTGAGGAACATGCTCCGATTATGGGGACTGACTAGTCTGAAATCTGCAGCAGGCTGGAGACTATTGCAGGATTTCTATGTTACAGTCCTGAGACAGAATTCTTTCTGGGAAATATCAGTTTTCTGCTTTTCAGGCCTTCAACCAATCAGATGAGGCCCACTGACATTAGAGAGGGTAATCTTTTTACTTAAACTGATTGTGAAGGTGAAGGTGAAGTAGCTCAGTCGTGTCCGACTCTTTGCGACCCCGTGGACTGTGATGTACTAGGCTTCTCTGTCCATGGGATTCTCCAGGCAAGAATACTGGAGTGGATTGCCATTTCCTTCTCCAGGGGATCTTCCTGACCAGGGATTGAACCTGGGTCTCCCGCATTGGAGGCAGACGCTTTAACCTCTGAGCCACCTAAATGATGCTAATTACATCTACAGCAAGGAAATCAAACCACTCAGTCCTACAGGAAATCAACCCTGAATATTCATTGGAAGGGCTGATGCTGAAGCTGAAACTCCAGTAATTTGGCCACCTGATGTGAAGAGCTGACTCACTAGAAAAGACCCTGATGTTGGGAAAGATTGAGTGCAGGAGGAGAAGGGGATGACAGAGGATGAGTTGGTTGGATGGCATCACCGACTCAATGGACATGAATTTGGGCAGGCTCAGGGAGATAGTGAAGAACAGAGAAGCGTTGAGTGCTGCAATCCCTAGGGTCACAAAGAGTCAGACACAACTTAGCGACTGAACAACATCTACAAAATACCTTCACAGCAATATCTAGACTAGAGTTCAACCAAACAACCAGACAAGCTGACACAGAAAATTAACTGCTACAGACATTCCAACAGAAGCTACTCCAGACAGGAGCTATATTACCTTTCTCCACTTGATTAGACTTTTTGAAAAATCACTCTGTTAAACCAGTGAAATGTCAGTGTTACATGGGACTAGGTTTAGACCTGATAAATAATTTATAGCACGATTTATAGAAATGCTTCTAGGTAAAATCATCATAATACCTTAAAGTTAGAAGTGATCTTGTAGCCCTTTGAGTCTAACTCTCACCCTGGAGAGATCCCTCCTGCAATAATACCTGGAAAATGGTCATCTAGATTCTTCTTAAATATTCCAGTGGTGGGAGAAATCCCTCTCTCCTAAGACTGTCCATTCTTGGACAGCTCTAACTGGAAACTTTCTTTACATGGTACTTTCTTACATCAGTATCTGTCTTATTAATTGTTCCTTTTAACCCATCCAAGGGCTTCCCAGGTGGTGCTAGTGGTTAAGAACCCACCTGCCAATGCAGGAGAAATAAGAAATGTGGGTTCCATCCCTGGGTTGGGAAGACCACCTGGAGGAGGGTAAGGCAACCCACTCCAGTATTCTTGCCTGGAGAATCTCATGGACAGAGGAGCCTGGCGGGCTACAGTCGACAGAGTCACAAAGAGTTGGACAAAACTGAAGCAACTTAGAACAACCTATCAAAGCTAATCATATCCTGGATTTTTCCCAACCTCAAATAGAATACTTCCTTACACTTGCTCTAAATGCTTATCTATCAGGTCAAAACGTCTTATACATTCAGAGGTCTCCAAACAGCTTGATTCTAAAAGCCCATGGAGGTTTTCTCCTGTTGGAACCTCTGGTCCCTCTAATTTTGTTTTTTGTTTGCTTGTTTGTTTAAAAAAGACTAATATCCAGCTCCAACTGAGAGCCTTCTCTGTACTTTGTAAAATGCCTGCCTTCTGCCTGTGTTGCTTCTTTCCTTTCATGATCAAGAGAGAAGAGAGAGAAACAAGGAAGCAGTATTTAGCTGTAGGGCTTTGGAAAAGACCATTATTTTCTTCAATTCTTCTAACAAAAGGGTTAGTTTTCTGTTCTCTTCAGGTGAATAACTTGCTCCTAACTCCACTCCATCCCTTTCAAACTTGCCTGGTCTCTCAGATCATCTGTGCATTGGGCCCTGCAGATCTAACCCCATGGAGGACTCAGAAGGGATAGCTGTCAGGTTAAAGTCAGATAGATTAATGTCAGAAGACACTTCAGAGGGACTTCCCTAGTGGGACTTATATTCTCACACAAACATGCAGAGTCAGGTAGGCCTCACCTTCAGTGAAGTGGAGAAAAGGGATGAGAGTAAGAAGGGTGTAGAACATGGATGAAAACACTTGGAAAATCACATGGCAAAAAGTAATGAAACAGAGACTTGCCCAGACCTACAATTATTGAGGGAAATCTTTTAAATTCTCCTAATTTAAGCTAACTTTCCACATTAAAAAATAATAGGTTCATAACTTAAAATTTTTCAAATAGGATAGAAGGGAAAATATGAAAAGTTTTCTCTGCCTCCATATATTTACAATTCTTTTAGATGTTTTCAAAGAATGAACATTTACCCAAATGGGATTGATTATGCCCTACATACTATTCTTCACCTTACTTTTTTAAACTTAACGATATATCTTCATGATATTTCCATGTCAGTACACCTAGATCAACTTCATTCTATATGAAAGAAATACTGCCCTTTCGGGGGGGGGAGGTGTCCAGCTGGAGGGTGGAGCCCCTTCTCTTGCTTCTGAGCAGAGAGACAGGAAATGGACATCTAGCAGAAATGCTTATGAAAGGATCTCATCCATATATGAAAATATACTCCAAAGGTCTTGAAAGAGCCTCAGTTTTATAAGTTGGCCTAAGAAGAATCCCTGGAGACTCCCTGGAAAAGGGAAATTTTGAATTGGTTTTGCATGCATTAACTACAAATTGGCACTTGCCATGGGTGCTTGCCATCTGCCTCTACAAGATTAAATCAAGTGCTGCTGCAACTGCTAACCTTCGACACTCCCTGAAAGGAATCCAGGGTGGACAGCAGAAAATGAGGCACTCTGTCTGGGAGGTGGGCAGTTGTGGGTAAGCTTGCAGAACAGGTCTTCAGACAGTTTCAGGAGTGAATCTATGAGCCCAATTCTTGTATCCCTTCATACTTAGAAAAGCACTAAAATCCTTCATGGTGATGTCTATTCCTCATGACTAGCAGAAAGCTTCATGAGACTAGCAGAAAACTTTTGGTAAAATATGTGGTTGATTGCATTTATTTCCCCTTCACCAAAATCACATATTTAACTATCCCTCCCCCTCTGCCTCTTTGGAGCAGTTTCTCAGAGCTATCTGAGGTGTTTTCTCCCAGGCTGCAGTCCTCATTTTGCCCCAAATAAAACTTAACTCGCAACACTCATGTTGTGCATTTATTTTAAGTCAACAGAAGAGTGGACTTGGGAAAACTGGCTGGGACACGGGAGGAGGATCTGGACAAGGAGTAAAGGTAATATCTGCTAATGTGTTTTGAGCACTTACTATTTGTCGAGAATTGCACTAAGTGCTTTGCATGTATTATCTCACCCTCTGTGAAGGTATTCTCATTATCCTTAATTTTTTTTTTTTTTTTTTTGTGGACCATTCTTTTAAAGTCCACATAAAATTTTGTTACAATACTGCTTCTGTTTTATATACTTCTGTTTTATATACTTCTGTTTTATATCACTTCTGTTTACAATACTGCTTTGGTTTTTTTGGCTGCGAGGCACGTGAGATCTTATCTTCCCAAACAGGGATCGAACCCATACCCCCTGCATTGGAAGGCGAAGTCTTAAGCACTGGACCACCAGGGACATCCCACATCGTCTCCATTTTAAATGAAGAAATGGAAGTACAGTGAGCCTGAGTGACTCTCCCAAGGTCATACATCCAACAAATCAGCAGTCTGACTCAGGTACTCAACTTCACCCCTATAGGTCGGGGTAGAGATGGGAACAAGGTCAGAGTATGTAGTTTGGGCCCCTGTAGAGTTGGGGGAAAGTGGGAGTGGGGGAGGATCATGAGAATGATAGCAGCCCCCTCTCTCCTTGGAACTGCTCCCAATCCCTTCCTGCTTCCCAGGAATAGAGGCTGACAGGCCCCCAGAACTCCCTGTTTATGGGCAATGCCTGCCAGGACACTCATCCAGACTTCCTTCCTCCCCTTCTCCCCACTCAAGTCCTGCAGGATCCTCTGTGATAGTCTCTGGACAGGAGGAGGGGCTAAAAGAGAAACAGCTTTTGTCCAGAAGAGAAATCCACCCCCTACCACCCTACCCCACCCCAAGATCACCCTGTACTAGAGGACTGGAGGGCTGTCTTAGGTGCTTCTATATCTCATTTAGCCCGGAGGAGCCTGTGTACCTTGGACAAAGGGCTTTCCAAGTGACACTAATGGTAAAGAACCTTCCTGCCAATGCAGGAGACGTAAGAGATGTTGGTTTGATCCCTGGCTCAGGAAGATCCCCTGGAGGAAGGCATGGCAACCCACTCCAATATTCTTGCCTGGAGAATCCCATGGACAGAGGAGCCTGGTGGGCCACAGTCCATAGGGTCACAAAGAGTTGGACGCAACTGAAGCAATTTAGCACACACACACACGCACCTTTGATAAAAGATAATGACATGGGAAACTGAGGCTCAGGGAGATATCTGATTCAGGCATGTATGACTCTACAGTCCTTTTGACTCCCCGGCTCTGCTTCAGGGCCATTGGAACAAAGACTCACACAGTCAGGATCAGGCTAACATGCAAGGGGGATTTAAAACTGGATACCAGAAAATAGAACTGGAGCAGCTTATTAAATTCCTATTGCCTCATCCTCGGATGGGTCTTGAAGGGAATTGCAGACTGGGCAAGGTGGAGGCCATGAAGCAGAGGCTGCATTGCCATTTTAAGGAAGGATGCCCACCCACCCTTAATACCTTTGTGTTCCAAGAGATAGAAGGCAGCATGGCTGGTCTCTGACTTTCAAGGTAATCCTCTGTCTTGGGGAAGCTATAGGGAATGACAGGCTTGCCCTGGAGCCCAGGGCCTGGTCAGCCTTCTAGATGGACAGAAGCTACTGAACAGGCTTCCCACAACTGCTCTGAGACCCTGGTGGTCTGGTGCATTAAGGTTGCCTTTCTGTATCAATTCACATGGTTGAGCAGAGTGGAGCTGAAAACACTCAGAAACTACTGGAGACCAGGAAACCAGGAGGATAGGGACCAGAGCAATGCCAAAACCCTATTCCTTTGGCTTTTCCAATTACCCTAGCCTGGCAGGCTACAGTCCATAGGGTTACAAAGAGTCAGATGCTACTGAAGTGACTTGGCACATAGCACACGGGCCACTTCCATCCCTGAATTCCTGTCACAACATACTCTCTCCTCACTGGCCTCACTGGCCTTCCCTGGGGCTTTGCCGGCAGAGTGGGCGTTGGATACCCTGCGGTGGTTGACTTGGTTTTAGAAGGAAAAAAAGGATTAAGCCCACAAATTTATGCTAATGTAAAGAAAACCCCTGCTTCCTGATTCTGATCCTGTTAGTCTACTGTTTTAAACACCTTATCATCCTGTAATCCTCACACTACGCTGAGGTAATGCTGTTATTTTTATTCCCTTTTTTGAGCAGAGGAAAAGAAAGCAACTGAGAAGCTGCCTTCATCAAGACCACACAACTGGCAAAATGCCTAGTCAGGGTTGAAACTCAGGGAATAATGATTGGAAGGAGGTATTAATATTTCTGATGGAATTCGCAGTCACTCAAATTGTGCGGTTATTTTTTTCTAGCATCTTGTGAGGACAATGACTTTTCTTTTTTGTCATTTTAACATTGTGGATTGAGGACAGAAAAAAAATTTTTGAACATTTAAACATCAGAGTAGTAAACATTTCAGTCTTTGGCATTTCCTAGTCAAATATGGCGGAGAAGGCAATGGCACCCCACTCCAGTACTCTTGCCTGGAAAATCCCATGGACGGAGGAGCCTGTTAGGTTGCAGTCCATGGGGTCGCTAAGAGTCGGACACGGCTGAGCGACTTCACTTTCACTTTTCACTTTCATGCATTGGAGAAAGAAATGGCAACCCACTCCAGTGTTCTTGCCTGGAGAATCCCAGGACGGGTGAGCATGGTGGGCTTCCGTCTATAGGGTCGCACAAAGTCGGACAGCAGTAGCAGTCAAATATGGACTACAGGGTTCAGAGAACACAGAGAAGAGTAAAAGTAACAACTACGAGGACATTCTGCTGGTCGTCTGAGGAAAAAGTTACTGTCTTAGAACGGCACCTAAACCATCCTCAACTCCTGAGGCGGTGACTATAAATTACCCCCCCGCCACACACACACTTTAATTGACAAGTCGCTGCCTCAAGGCGCTCTTTCGGGGGTTTTGAAAGCTGGTCTCTCTCTTTTATGTGGCCTCTGTATGCCCTGCCATTATACGAAAACGCAAGCTACGTTCACGTACGGCCAAGTATGGCTTTTGTTTCTTCAAAATTCTAGGGGTGGGAGGGCGGGCTTTGAGTCAGACGCCCGGTTTACTGAACTAAACCAAATGCCCGGCTGCTTGTCCAGAAAGCTGGCGCTCAGTTTTCCCAGGAAACGGAGCTAGGACTCCCGTTTCTTTCAAATTAAAAAAAAAAAAATCAAGATGGAGGACAGTCTTCAGATTTTAGGGATCTGAAAGAAGATAGCAGCTCCGGTTCATACATATCCTTTCCTTTTTTCACCCCAACCTGGATCCCACTTCCATAGCGGATTTTTCCAGAGTTACACAGAGAACAAACTAGCCCTCCTCATTGGCTAGATTCCCTGTCCGTCCCTCAGCTACGACTCCGAGTGGTGTCTTTAAAACCCTCTAGTCCCGCCTCCCTCCTCTAATTGGTTCATTCGAACGGGCCAGCTCAGCTGTTTATTGGTGAATATAAAAAACCAGCTCTGATTCGTTTCTCGGGACGGAACTGATGAGAGCGCGTCAACGATTGGCCTATCTGGTTTGGGCGGGCTAGCGGAAGGTTCAAACCGGAGTGGAAGCTCTCTCCTAACCGACGTGCGTCTGTGGAGAAGAGGCTTGCTCCGTGATTGTCTCGAGGGTCCCACCGGTTTAGTCACTTGCAGGGTTCTCGAGCCTCTTCACGACGTCACCATGGAGGTGTCGCCACTACAGGTACAGCTCGTGGGAGGGGCGCGTCGCGGAGCCTCAGCGCGGCCCGGCATCTCTCCGGCTGTCCGTGAGACAGAGGCGTCTGGGTCGTGGTCCGGCCGCCGTTGGCTGGGCGCGGGTTTTCCCCGTCTACTCGAGTCCCCGTGATCGCGAAGAGACTGAAACCTTTTTTCTGGTGCTAGTAGTGAAGTATTGTCGGCTGTACTGGCTTCTAGGGTGCGGCGTTGTGTTTCACTGTTTCTAGAGATTCATTTGCTCCCGGTGTAGGTCGATGGGATCGTGGTCCGCATGTAGCTTTACGCGGCACTGAGAGATGCTTTCCTCTCCTACCTGGGGCTGAAAATGGAATTGGACGACCCTGACCTTGGACAGTACAGAGCGAGGAACAGGGTTCCCACTATGGAGCCGGCATGTCCGAGATGCTCAAAATACGTCCCTCCTGTGTTTAAAACGTTAACGTGTCCAAAGGATGGAATCCCTATCCTCCCAAACTGCTACTGTAGAATCTATTATGTGCCTGAGACCTGGTAGGCACTCAGTAGATATGTGTGGAGTACCTGAAAGAAAGGGTGTGTGCTGTTGATGGCGTCTAACGCATGGAAGTATTTCCATGTCGGATACACACGGCAAAATAATATGTCTGTTTAAACTGGCACTTGAGGGGAACCTGCTGCAGTTGCCATGTTTGTACAAAGCTATGTCAGCTCCACTGATACCAAAAGGCTGTGATTTGTTTTAGTGTGTTTAAGCAGATGATAGGTATTTTGTTTCTGGTTTCTGATAAACCTATGATTCAAAATCACTTTTCTTCAATTTTTTAAAAAAATTGCCAGCCTGTAAATGAAAATATGCAAGTCAGCAAAACAAAGAAAAATGAAGATGCTAAGAAAAGATTGTCTATTGAAAGAATCTATCAAAAGAAAACACAGCTGGAACATATCCTGCTCCGCCCAGACACCTACATTGGCTCTGTGGAATCAGTGACCCAGGTAAAATCAGCTAATTAAATGTAGTTACTAAGTAGTTAAGATGAATAGCTGTCCAGGTTAATTTTCTATATTTCATGTACTTTGTCTTCTGGAACTGGCCTAAGCTATCATCTAAGCTATCATCGTTGTCATACTAATTCAGAAGACTTTACAGGAACCGTGATAATAAAGTAGATATATAAAGTAACCCTGTTTCTTTGTCTTATTTCCAGCAAATGTGGGTTTACGATGAAGATACTGGCATTAACTATAGGGAAGTCACTTATGTTCCTGGTTTGTACAAAATCTTTGATGAGATTCTAGGTAAGTATATTCTTAATATAAAGATCTACTTGGTCAGATGTGAGAAGTATTATTCCTAGCAAAAAACAGTTGGCTAAGGTTAGACAGTCTGCTGGAATCTAGGAAGTTGAGTTCTTAGCGAAACAGTCCTGTGAATAAAAATTGCTAAATGAATACCTCATCAATGTTACTCCTGCACTGCTTGAGATTTTTTTCTTTTTATATCTTAGAGGTGAAGAGTGTTTTCTAAAATACTTTGTTTTTACAAATGTGTTTTCTTTCAGTCAATGCTGCAGACAACAAACAAAGGGACCCAAAAATGTCTTGTATTAGAATCACAATTGACCCGTAAGTCTCCTACTTAGTCTTTTGTTTTTGTAGCACCCTGTTGCTGTTAATTGCATTTACTTGATTTATAGTAAAGTTGAGCTTTTTTTTAAATGGAAGTTTGTAAAACTGCTAAAATGAACAATCTAGATAGCTACCATCTAGATCCAACAGTTGTCAACACTTTGCCATGTTGGTACCATCTATATTTTTTAATCATTTCAAAATAAATTATAGACATTATAACATTTTTTCTCTAAATATATCAGTAAACATCTCCAATAAGTTCTCTAAGTATTCTAGAGTTGATAGCTGTTAACTTTTTCTCATCATGCTGTTCAAACAGTAAACCAGCAGATGGTGATAAAGAATAATTTGATCTAACATTTCTGCTTATAAATGTCCTTTTGTGGGTAGTCAGGTGTTGCTTCCCTTTGTTATTATCCTTATCAGTGATAACATAAACTATACTTTAGATTCTTTTTGGGAAATGTGTTAATGATGTGCTTGAGTGCTCCTAAAGACTTGATACCATAGTCTTTTAAAAAATATTAAGCTAGTTTTAAGCTACATGTAATAAGAACCATAGTGTCTGTCGTCAGAACCAAAATATAAGTCCAAATAAATTTTAAACATTATATTGGTGAGCAGGGACGTTTACAATTGATGATGTTCTTTCATATTTGTTTTGCCAGTGTGCTTTGTCAGGTGGGAAAGCTAAGGGAGCTGGAACAGTGCAGATGATCCTCTTAAAAGCGGTATAATAATATTGTTTCCAAATTTTGTCCTTTTCTTTCCATTGGGCATAAGTCATTTCCCTTTGTTTATCCTAACATTTTAAAGCTTTGTATTTTTTCAGTATTATCAGTGTCTGCCCAGGTGTTGGAAAAGGATTGTTTTTTTTTTTTTTTTTCCTCTTGGCTCCTATTTCATGAGTGTTAGGAACTAAGTATGCTGAATTTCAGAAGGTATATATATATATATATATAAAGAGTCATAAAGAAATTGAGACATGTGTGTTTTAGAGACAATGGTATTTAAATATGAAAAGAATTAAGCACTAGCTTAACATCTGTTTTACAAAAAAAAAAATTCAATCTTCTTTTCTTAGGGAAAACAATTTAATTAGTATATGGAATAATGGAAAAGGTATTCCTGTTGTCGAACACAAAGTTGAGAAGATGTATGTCCCAGCTCTCATCTTTGGACAGCTCCTAACTTCTAGCAACTATGATGATGAAGAAAAGAAAGTAACAGGTAAAGTATTGAGGAAAATAAAAAACACATTTGTTGCTGAAAAAATACATCTTTTCAAAGATTGTGGCCTAAAGGTTAAAAATATGGGAATAAATCTCAATAATTAAATAGCATTGCTAGTGATTAAGAAATAAAGCTGTAAATGAGATAAGAACAATTAAATCATATTTTACATTTATTTGCCCAGTGGTCGAAATGGCTATGGAGCCAAACTGTGTAACATATTCAGTACCAAATTTACTGTGGAAACAGCAAGTAGAGAATACAAGAAAATGTTCAAACAGGTAAGTAAATGAGTATTTTGTGCCTTGATTATAAATTATGCTGTAGCAATTTATAGTGGCATTAATGGTTTAACTTAATTTATAATCTATTAAATCATGGGAAAGGGAAAGGGAAGTCGCTCAGCCGTGTCCAACTCTTTGTGACACCACAGACTGTAGTCTACCAGGCTTCTCCATCCAGGGGATTTTCCAGGCAAGAGTACTGGAGTGGGTTGCCATATCCTACTTGAGGGGATCTTCCCCACCCAGGGATCAAACCTCAGCTTCCTACATTGCAGGCAGACGCTTTACGAGCCACTAGGGAAGCTCATAGAAAGTTACTCATAAATGTATATTAGGGAAATTGGGGGGTAGGGGTTGGTTTGGTTGGGTGTATGTGGTTCTTTTTTTTTTAAGGACTTGTAAATTTGTGTTATTTAATTCTAGTTTGTGAGGTAACTTGAATTTTTTTCTCTTCTATTCTTTATTTCCATAGACATGGATGGATAACATGGGGAAAGCTGGTGAGATGGAACTCAAGCCCTTTAGTGGAGAAGACTATACATGTATTACCTTCCACCCTGATTTGTCTAAGTTTAAAATGCAAAGCCTAGACAAAGATATTGTTGCACTGATGGTTAGAAGAGCGTATGATATTGCTGGATCCACTAAAGATGTCAAGGTCTATCTCAATGGAAATAGGCTTCCAGTAAGTATTTTATTGGATGTAGGCAGTGAGGTACTTTGTGACCATCGTCAAAAGCAAAGTTGATTTTTTTTTTCTCTCATTTGTTTTTCTTACCACTTCTCAGATATGTTCCTGTAAAAGAAAACATAATGCCACATTTTTTAAAAATCAGTTAACTTATTTTAAGTTCACTGAAGTCTTTCTCAAAGAATCTTCTAAATAAGTCCTTTAGTGTCTTTTAATGACCATCCTCTTATAATATCAGTGAACACCATTTCATTAGTTTTGAAAAATCTTTATTAAAACCTACTTTTTCATTTACTTAAAAAAAATTAATACTATTATTTTTTAGGTGAAAGGATTCCGTAGCTATGTAGATCTGTATCTGAAGGATAAGGTAGATGAAACTGGCAATCCACTGAAAATTATCCATGAACAAGTAAACCACAGGTGGGAAGTATGTTTAACAATGAGTGAAAAAGGCTTTCAGCAAATTAGTTTTGTCAACAGCATTGCTACTTCCAAGGTAATTTTATTTTTGAATTACCAATCATGATTTATCTTTACATATTTCATATAAGTATTCTTGTTTTAAATATATAAAATGAACTTGAATATTTGGCTACCCTGGCATCGAGAAAACTAAATTAGCTTTTTAAAAATGTTTGATTACTATTACAATTTTGAGGGTAATGGATTTACACTTTGGTATTTTTCCTCATTAGGGTGGCAGACATGTTGATTATGTAGCTGATCAGATTGTGACTAAACTTGTTGATGTTGTGAAGAAAAAGAACAAGGGTGGTGTTGTAGTAAAAGCACATCAGGTACGATCCTTTAACACTGTTCTTTCCTGAAAGTCACGGAAGAAGTGAAAGTCTATAAATAAAACATGAGTAAATGTTTAGTAATTTACTGTCAATTTTTACTGCAGGTAAAAAATCACATGTGGATTTTTGTGAATGCCTTAATTGAAAACCCAACCTTCGACTCCCAGACAAAAGAGAACATGACTTTACAAGTCAAGAGCTTTGGATCAACATGCCAGCTGAGTGAAAAATTCATCAAAGCTGTGAGTACTTGGAAGGAAATAAAAGATAGAAGCATCTTCCTTTATTTTCCATTGCCCTTCTCAGCTCTGCAGAAACCAAAATTCCTCCCACATGTCTTCTCTCTCTGAAAAGGAAATTAAAAAAACAACCCTTACCGCTTACCAGCTCTTACCAAGCCCTTAATTATCATCTGTATGCCATCTCTATTTATTTGGCCATTACATGTCACAGTTCAGATCACTTCTGAATTTATCTCATCTAACTACTTACTAAGCATTGAATGCCTTAAGTTGCTCTCAGCGGACACATCCAAAACTGAATTGGTTCTCTCCATACTCACATCCAAAACTGAATTGGTTCTCTCCATACTCACTAATCGCCATTCATGGAACTTTCCCACCCTCAAAAAACAAAACTATGTCCTGTTTAGTCAAAGGCCCCAACCAACTATTAGGTTGCATAAACCTAAATTCCTTAATTCAGCCTACAAGACCCTGCTATTTTCAACCTTATCTCAGTACCACTTTTCCCACATTAGCCAAGTCTCACTCCCACTGGCTTTAAATTACTCAAAAACAGAGTACTCTTTCCCTCTTTAGAGCTTTTTCACATTTCAGACAGAGGGATTACCCTGCCTGAAACGCTTTTCACTTGGCTGACTACTTTAGGTAACTGTCATTTCTTTAGGAAAACCTTTACATTCTATTCATTTCCCTAAAAATTTGTTCCCACAAGACACTGGCCATATATTATTATACATGATATGCTTTCCACTTATCTCTTGACACTGTAATCGCTCATTTTATTTCTGTCTTCCTTGTTGTATACCAAACTCCTTTAGGACAAGGACTACGGCTAATTTGTTTTAACCACTAGATCTCCACATGGAGCTCAATGCCTGGCACTATATAAGTATGTAGTCAGTAAATATTGAATGAAAACCCAAAGGAACCAGCTCCCCCAGTAGTGATAACCTGAGACAGGAAAATGTGTCACGTTCTGCCCATTTTTATGGGAGTTCATTTGTATTCCGTATTTCTGACAGAACTCTTCTTCCCTAACATGAATCTTCTCCTTTCAGGCAATTGGCTGTGGTATTGTAGAAAGTATACTAAACTGGGTGAAATTTAAGGCCCAAATCCAATTAAACAAGAAGTGTTCTGCTGTAAAACATAACAGAATCAAAGGAATTCCCAAACTTGATGATGCCAATGATGCAGGTACACATTTAATGTTTCCAAAGTTTAAATTTATACTTATTTGATTTGATTCATTGACAGCATAGTGTGGATATTTTTCCCTTGACACTTAATATTCAACAGAATGTTTGTACTTTGTTAAAAACCAACCAGTTCCCTGTTACTGAACACTGGGGTCATTTCCATTTTTAACTGTTAAAAATAGTTTTGAAATGATTATTTTGGTGTATAAAACAAGAATGTTTATACAGTAACCTATTACCTAATATAGAGGAGGAAAAAGTCTTCTCAACCTTAAGTCCCTGGCTATCTCTGAGAAATAAAATGATAGACATTAACAGGAAAAAAGCAAGTGTATTTATTTAATATAGTTTCATGTGACCAGAAAATTTGTAAGGAAGTGAAAACCCAAAAAAATACTTAAACCTAAGTGATTTTATGCTAGCTTTGATGAAGAATGCAAAGATCTGGAAAGATATGATAGGACAGTGATTATTAGCTGATTATAGTAAACCTGGGGAAACTTAGCATGGCCTTTTCATTCAGATTCTTCTTGGTGACCTTTAATCTTAGATTAAAATGTTCTTTTCTTCCAGGTTTAAGACAAGCACCTCCTGCTTGAGGGTCTTATGACCTGCTTCAGGGGAGAAGTTTAGGGGAGAGATCAGAGAGATATTCTTGCTTCTACCAAAGTTTTCTTTTCTCAAAACTCCCTGAGCTTAAGATAATGTGCCAAGGTGCCATGTTTTGGAGGCATGTCCTAAACCTCATTACCCACAAAATATGTTAAATGTAATATGCTCAAGCAAATGTTTGGCAACAGTATAATCATCATGAAAGATTAGTCTAGGAAACTAAGACTTTATTAACTTACAAACTTTAGTTAAACTATATGTCCAATTACTTAGCTCTATTTGACTCTCAAGCCAACTTGGTATGAATTGTAAGTTATTTGTGTTTTATTAGATGTCTGAGTTAGTATATTTGAGGTTGAACTAAATATGCTAATATTCATTTATTTTAGGAGGCCGAAACTCTACTGAGTGTACACTTATCCTGACAGAGGGAGACTCGCTAAAACTTTAGCTGTTTCAGGCCTTGGTGTGGTTGGGAGAGACAAGTATGGGGTTTTCCCTCTTAGAGGAAAAATACTCAATGTACGAGAAGCTTCTCATAAACAGGTAGAGTATATGAAAACTATCTTCAGAATCTAAGTTTATATTTCATTCCCTTATTGGGAGGATATAAGATATAAGTAAGATATTTTAAAATATATCTTAGTTTGTCGTTATTTTAGGAAATGGGTATAATGTAGCATATCTTAACAGATCTTTCTGACTTAGTAAAGTATAGGCTGTTGTTGCTGCTGCTTCTAATAACTCAAAAATACTGGAGTTCCAAAAAACCCAAGCAACATATACTGTTATAATTCTTTGTTCCTTTAAAGTTTGTAAACAAAATCTTTTTTGTCTATATGTCCATTTCAGATAATGGAAAATGCTGAAATTAACAATATAATCAAGATTGTGGGTCTTCAGTACAAGAAAAACTATGAAGATGAAGATTCATTGAAGACTCTACGTTATGGAAAGATAATGATTATGACAGATCAGGTCAGAATTAAATATGTCTTATTGTTGCATTGCTTTCCTGCCATGAAAGGATATTATTTATCTTTAGTCCACATCTAGTAAGATATGTTTCTGTTTTATGCATATTATATAATACAGGTTAAGTGAGTCTAAATTTGAATAGCTTTTTTTTTTCTTTAATCCCCACAGAAAAACTTTTGAGAAATTGCCAGTATGTCAGTCACAATTTTTTTTAGTTTCTAAGCAAATGTTTTGTGTTTTGGCTTTCCATATATTTCTAGGACCAAGACGGTTCCCATATCAAAGGCTTGCTGATTAATTTTATCCATCATAACTGGCCCTCTCTTCTGCGACATCGTTTTCTGGAGGAATTTATCACTCCCATTGTAAAGGTATACTGATTTCTAAGATACCGTAATGGATATTTGAAGGTTCTACTCCTCAACCCTGGATACACATATAACCTCAGTGATGTGTGATGGTATGCAGGGAACCCAGCAGTGAGAAAGCCATAGCAATGTGTTTTTTACCTCAGGTGTCTAAAAACAAGCAAGAAATGGCATTCTATAGCCTTCCTGAGTTTGAAGAATGGAAGAGTTCTACACCAAATCATAAAAAATGGAAAGTCAAGTATTACAAAGGTTTGTACTGAAACTCACATAAAACTTCTCATTTTGTTGTATACCATTGTACAGGTTTGTATGGAGTAACTTGGTGTTCTTGCTTTTGTAGGTTTGGGTACCAGCACATCAAAGGAAGCTAAAGAATACTTTGCAGATATGAAAAGACATCGTATCCAATTCAAGTATTCCGGTCCCGAAGATGATGCTGCAATCAGCCTGGTGAGTTTGAGTGTATTTCACAAATACATTCTGGTTTTCGAGGGGCTTCCCAGGTGGTGCAGTAGTAAAAGAAAAAAATTCCCTGCCAATGCAGGAGATGCAAAAGACATGGGTTCCATCCCTGGGTCGGGAAGATCCCCTAGAGAAAGAAAGGGCAGCCCACTCCAGTATAGTTGACTGGAAAATCCCATGGAAAAGGGATCCTGGTGGGCTACAGTCCATTGGGTTGCAGAGTCAGACACAACGGAGCACATACACACACTGGATTTAGAAATCAATGTTTTAACTAGTCAACTGAAACATTTAATTTTTCATATAATAAAATGTTGTATCAAATAGATGATTTTCAGTACACATATTCCAAAGACAGGAATCAGATATTTTAGAAACTGAGTTTTTATGGTTAGTTTTTTTTAGAAAAACTATTTTGTTATCTGTTAATGCCAGTAACATCTTTTTTACCTTCTAATTTGTAGGCCTTTAGCAAAAAGCAGACAGATGATCGAAAGGAATGGTTAACTCATTTCATGGAAGATAGGAGACAACGAAAGTTACTTGGCCTTCCTGATGTAAGAAAATTTTAAATATATCCCACAAAATGTACTATTTACTGACCTTTTAGAATTGATAGTATAGCAAATTAAGGCTACTAAATAAATGTTTCAGTAAAAAAGTTAATAGATACTACTTATAAATATCCTTATTTTTATTTAATGATTGCTGCATAAATCTATTGGACCTGAAAGAAACTATGAAGTCAATAAACTTTTTTCCTAATTGTGCAGCAAATATATTTGCTTTTTGTCTTTAAAACATAAAATACTTTATAATTCTTTGTTTTTGAAGGACTTTAAGAATTATCGTAGAAATGATAATGCTTTGTTTTATTTTTGCATTAAGCATTGTTAAGACCAGTGATGTTTTTTATCTTAAACTAGATCAGATAATACTCTCTTTGGTCCTCAGGATTATTTGTATGGGCAAGCTACCACATATCTGACATACAATGACTTCATAAACAAGGAACTTATCCTGTTCTCAAATTCTGATAATGAAAGATCTATCCCATCTATGGTGGATGGTGAGTTCTATTTTTACCATAAGATGGAAATCAATGCCTAGAAATGATTAAATTAAGGATATTAATATTTGCACTTCTTTCATTTTGAAGGTTTGAAACCAGGTCAGAGAAAGGTTTTGTTTACGTGTTTCAAACGGAATGACAAGCGAGAGGTGAAGGTTGCCCAGTTAGCTGGGTCAGTGGCTGAGATGTCCTCTTATCATCATGGTGAGGTAAACACATAATCTATAATGTTTCTGGAAAGCATTATAGCAGAAATACCTGCAAAGTCATTCTCCAAACAGTTGGTGAAAGTATAAGCTGGTACATCCATAACAGAGAACAATTTGGTGAAATATATCAAACTGTAAAATTGTTTATTTTGTAAACTAACAATCTGTTTATAAAAATAATGTTCCTATAACGGGCTTCCCTGGTGGCTCAGAGGGTAAGGAATATGTCTGCAATGCAAGAGACCCACATTCGATCCCTGGTTTGGGAAGATCCCCTGGAGAAGGGAATGTCTAACACAAGGCTACTATAATCAAAAGAAATGCAAGGATCTACATTCAAAGATATTAATATTTAGTAATGTTTGCTATAACTTTGTTACGCCAAAATTTAGACATGGAAAGTGTCCATCAATGGAAAATTATTATAAATTATGATGTCTGTACGTGGAATCAGTGATATAACTGATAGGTGGGACTTCCCTGGTGGCTCAGAGGTAAAGAATCTACCTGCCAATGCCGGAGACACAGGTTCGATCCTTGGGTCAGGAATATCCCCCAGAGAAGGAAACAGCAACCCACTCCAGTATTCTTGCCTGGGAAATCCCATGGACAGAGGAGGAGCCTGGCAGGCTAGAGTCCATGGGGTCACAAAAGAGTCAGACATGACTTAGCAACAACATATCTATAGGTACTGACACTGAAGAACATCCATGATCTATTATCAAGTGAGGAAAAAGAAAAGCAGAATAATAATATACTCCAAACTGTTGTCTTTGGTTATCCCTGGGAATGGGAAAGGGCAATTTCCGAATTTTTCATATACGTCTGAATTGATTGCCTTTATACAAACATACATCTATTCATTTTTTATTTTGTAATTGAAATTGGTTTTTTGCATTTATTATATAAAACATTTTTAAAGAATAAGATTACCTATAAGTTTCTAGATTTTTAAAGAGATGATTGTCTTGCTTGTTGCTTCGAATCAAAATATAGTAGATACTTTGTAGATGTTCACCTAGTAAATATTTGTTTAATGCTTACCATGTACAGAGTATACAAAATTAAATCATATATTCTCTACCTTTAACATATAATCACAGTTAAGCCAGAGGACTACCACACATGTGCATGTACAGTCACACAACTATAGAATAGAGTGAAACATGCTAGAATAGAAAGGAGTACAGTGTTTAACACAAAGGAGGAAATACTTCATTCTGCAGAGAGTGAATAGAGGAGCTGTGCCTTCAGGGTTAAGACTTGATAGAAATTGCTGGAAGGCAAGCACCCTGAACTAGGAGCCAGAAGTCTTAGGTTTAGGTACTATGTCTGCCATGTATTTATCTTGGAAAAGCCAATAAACATCTACACTTCATGAAACCTTTCAGGATTATAGTGAAATATAGTCATAACAATAGACATTATTATTGAAGGCTATGGATGAGACGAATGAATCTTTTTTTTTCCCCAGATGTCGCTAATGATGACCATTATCAATTTGGCTCAGAACTTTGTGGGCAGCAATAATCTGAACCTTTTGCAGCCCATTGGTCAGTTTGGTACCAGGTTGCATGGTGGCAAGGACTCAGCCAGTCCTCGATACATCTTCACAATGCTCAGGTGGGTATGCTTCCGATTTTTAGTAAATTGCCATTTCCAATTTTGAAGTATTGTGAGTTAGTTGACCAAAACCAGAAAAATTCATTTAATCAGAAAATGGATTTTTTATGCAAATGTTTGCATTCTTAATTGTTTTAAACTAGCTCATTAAAGTTTAAGTAGTCTACTCTTTGCAATGAGTAGAAAATAAAAATTCTATTTCAGTTTGATAGCTTAGCCTTTATATCCCTTAAAATGTTTCCTTCCCAAACTATAAATGTTTTCCTCTTGTTTCTTTTTATTTTCTTCTCTTTTCTCCATCTAGAGCTGTGGTTGTCAACCAGGGTAGATTTCACCCTCGAGGGGACATATGGCAATGTCCAGAGACATTTTTGACTGTCATGACTAGGGGGGCCGTGCTGCTGGCACCTAGTGAGGCCGGGGGTATTGTGGAACGCTCTGTAATGCACGGGATAGCACTGGCACAGCACAGAGCTACCTGACCCAGTAGTGCCGAGATAAGAAACTCTGATACAGAGCTTGAGCCAGAGTCAAGATTAGAACTTTCTTAAATACCACAAGTGGAAATTCTGCTTCCTTTACAAGTCTGTGGAAAGCACATTATGATTGGTCAGTTTTCAACTGTCCTCTCATTCATTCTTTCAGCAGCATAGGGCATAGTTAACAATTCCTCCCTGAACCTCTTTTTTTTTTATTTGTCCTCCAGGACACCAGGCTGTTGGTTCTCCTCCTTATTAGTCTTCTTCACTAGGTCCTTCTCATCTTCCCAACCTCCAAATTATGGTCTGCCCTGGGGCTTCTTCATCTGATCTCTTTCCACTAACTATACTGCCTACCATCCAGGGATGATATCTTATGCATCCAGTCTCGGCTCCAGCCCTGGCCTCTAAATTTCATGTCCCTCTCAGCTTTTACTACTTGGATGTCTAATAAATATTTCAAACATAAGTTAAAAACTACACTCTTAGTCCCTGTCTCAATAAATGAGATACCATCCTCCTAATTCTCAGGCTAAAAATTTGGAGTTAACCTATGACTTGTTTTGTCTACACTTTAATCCAGTTCATCAGCAAGTCCTGGGGACTCTGAACTGGAAAAATACTTAGTCACTCCATTCATTATAGAGACTATTATAGTCTACCACCCTTCTTTCTGTTGGCAGTTGATTAATTATTTTAAATAGGTTCAGTTCAGTTCCATTCAGTCGCTCAGTAGTGTCCGACTCTTTGCAACCCCATGAATTGCAGCACGCCAGGCCTCCTTGTCCATCACCAACTCCCGGAGTTCACTCAGACTCACGTCCATCAAGTCAGTGATGCCATCCAGCCATCTCATCCTCGGTCGTCCCCTTCTCCTCCTGCCCCCAATCCCTCCCAGCATCAGCGTCTTTTCCAATGAGTCAACTCTTCGTGTGAGGTGGCCACAGTACTGGAGTTTGAGCTTTAGCATCATTCCTTCCAAAGAAATCCCAGGGTTGATCTTCTTCAGAATGGACTGGTTGGATCTCCTTGCAGTCCAAGGGACTCTCAAGAGTCTTCTCCAACACCACACTTCAAAAGCATCAATTTTTCAGCGCTCAGCCTTCTTCACTACTCGAGTTCAAAGCCTTCCAACTTTTAAAAAAATACTTATTTGGCTGTATCAGGTCTTAGTTGTCACCTGCAGAATCTTCATTGCAGCACAGGAGCTTCTCTTTAGTTGTGGTGCATGGACTCTAGAGTATACGGGCTCATTAGCTGCCTCACAGCATATGGGGTCTTAGTTCCCCGACCAAGGATCAAACCCACGTCCCCTGCATTGGAAGGTGGATTCTTAGCCACGGGAACAACTTATTCATTCAGAGAAAAACAAGAGCTTATTTTAGCAAGCCAGACCCTATATGATCTATGCTCCCCCCCACCATGCTTGTAATCAAACAGGCCAAGCATACTCCCTCAGTGCCTCTGACTTACTGGTACCTCTGTTTGCTGTATACATTCTCTCAGTTTCTTCTGTGTTCAAGTATTATCCTATCAGAAAGGGCTTACCATTCCTTAGCAGCCCCTCAACCAATGTTAGCTACTTTATCTATTTAATATTTACCATACCACCTGACAAAATGTACATTCATTGGCTGTACTACTAGAGTATCTACCTGTACTGAGCTCCTTAAAGACTGAGGCTTAATATCTGCAGTGCTTGACATATATGTAGAAAATACTCAATAAATAATATTGGTAAATGAATATTAACAGGTAAAGCCAAGGTAATTTTTATGTATATATCTGAAATAACACGTGTTCTTTCCATGAAAGTTGTGTCAAAGCCAATATTTTTCTAAAACAACATTCTTTGTTTTCTTTAGCCCTTTGGCTCGGTTGTTATTTCCAGCAAAAGATGACCATACTTTAAAGTTTTTATATGATGACAACCAGCGTGTTGAACCTGAATGGTACATTCCTATTATACCCATGGTGTTGATAAATGGCGCTGAAGGAATTGGTACTGGGTGGTCCTGCAAAATCCCCAACTTTGATGTTCGTGAAGTTGTGAATAACATCAGACGTTTGATGGATGGAGAAGAACCTTTGCCAATGGTAACTATTCTGTGGACTAAGAACCTTAGTTTTCCTCTGGTTTCAATTCAGCAGATGGTGTAGATAAAGAGCATAAAAATTTATTTATTGCTTAATGTTAGATTTACTGTTTAATGCTGCTGGGATTTGTTTTAGTATCACATTTCGAAAACATTCTTTTTTTAAATACCAATTTAGCTTCCAAGTTATAAGAACTTCAAGGGTACTATTGAGGAGCTGGCTCCAAATCAATATGTGATTAGTGGTGAAGTGGCTATTCTTAATTCTACAACCATTGAAATCTCAGAGCTTCCCATCAGAAGTGGACCCAGGTAATTAAGGATTTCTTTTTTGATTTCTGTGATGGGGAAACATTTTTTATACTAACGTATGTTGAATATACAGGAGCCTAAGTTTTAGAAACTTACAAAAGGATTCTTTCTTTTAGACGTATAAAGAACAGGTTCTTGAGCCCATGTTGAATGGCACTGAGAAGACACCCCCTCTCATAACAGATTATAGGGAATACCACACAGACACCACTGTGAAGTTTGTTGTGAAGATGACTGAAGAAAAACTGGCAGAGGCAGAGAGAGTTGGACTACACAAAGTCTTCAAACTCCAAACTAGTCTCACATGCAACTCTATGGTATGTCCTGTTTTATGATAAACACATGTTTCCTTGTATATTACAGGTTAATATCAATTTTTTAAAGGATATCTTAGGCTACTTTTACATTTTCAAAGAATGAAGTCATTCCTTTAAAACCGTTAAAGTTTAGTCAATTTATCTACTGTTGGCTCTAATCTTATTTTTTCTTTTCTAGGTCCTCTTTGACCATGTAGGCTGTTTAAAGAAATACGACACAGTTTTGGATATTCTAAGAGACTTCTTTGAACTCAGGCTTAAATATTATGGATTAAGAAAAGAATGGCTTCTAGGAATGCTTGGTGCTGAATCTGCTAAACTGAATAATCAGGCTCGCTTTATCTTAGAGAAAATAGATGGCAAAATAATCATTGGTATGTTTCTGGACCGAAAACTGCCTGTAGTAAAATTACAATCTTGCCTCACTTCTTTAAACATTTTTGATGAGAGGAATGATAGGGAGGGAGGACAAAATCCATTTATTTCTGCTGGTTCCATGTGTGTCTTTCATATATCTAAATAAGCATTTATGGTTTAAAAGAGATAGCTTTTCCTAAACTGAGCATCTTGAGAAATCAGGAATTAGTTAATATTCCCTGGTGGCTCAGACAGTAAAGCATCTGCCCGCAATGCGGGAGACCCGGGTTTGATCTCCAGATCGGGAAGATCCCCTGGAGAAGGAAATGGCAACCCACCCAGTACTCTTGCCTAGAAAATTTCATGGTTGGAGGAGCCTGGTGGGCTACAGTCCATGGGATCACAAAGAGTCGGACACAACTGAGCGACTTCACTTTTACTTTAGACAGGAAGAGAATGGAGAGCTAGAAGAAGTCCCTGTGTAGACTGATTGATAAATAGCAGAGATAAGTCTGATAGAAAAACCAAAAAGGAAGGAGGGTTTTAAGTGGATTATATTATAAGTAAATTGCATACCCAAGACTGAAAGTCATGTCTAAGGGAATTTTAAGACATTCTGGAAGCAACAAAATCAAAGTTTAAGTATTACCAGGAATAAAACAGTTTTGACTAAAGTTAGAAGCCTCAGCTCTGGCCAGGGTTAACTAGAAAAGCCAGGTAGCTATGGGTTGTAGTAGCAAGTCCCAAAACGTGGCAACACAAGTTACATAGTGATCATAGGATAATTTTCTAATGGTACACAAAAATGTTTAGCTTAGTAGTTACATATTCATGGGTCTTTTAAAATACTATAACAGTGGCATCTCAGTCCCCTAATTTCATAGATATTACCACTTAAGACAAAGCTAAGTAAATAATATTGGGTATGACTCAAAAAGTAAACATTATATTTAGTTGCCTAGAATTTAGGAAATTAGTACTAGAGACTCCAGGCTTCTTGAAGAGTTAATATAGAAGGCCTAAAGGTGTGGCTTATGTCAAGTTAACTGGCACGTAGAACCTCACTATATCACTGCTAGTAACATTCAGTATCCCTCAAAGTCTAATAAATTGACTATAGTAGACATTGAGAAGGGGGTACTATAGAAAAAAGGGAACAAATGCATTATAAGGGGCCATAATCAAGAGACATCAATGTTTGGATGGTGGCACTAAGAACTTGCCTGCTCAAGTGTTGAAATTAAAAGAACAGTATAATTGAGGTTGATATTTATCAGAAATAAAGGTTTTGATTGTCTTCTGTTAGGATTAGATCACAGCCTCATATATGATTTGACTGCCCCCTTGTGGTAGTTTATATTATCAGTGGTTTAGGGAGAAGACCTGGTGTCCACCAGGATGTACAAATTTATGCAAGAAGACCTTATAATTTCCAGTTTTAATCTTTGACTTAATATGGTAAAAACTTTATCCTTCCTAAAATATTGCTCAAAACTACTGTCTGTGTTCACATTTGTTTAAATAGAAAATAAGCCTAAGAAAGAGTTAATTAAAGTTCTGATTCAGAGAGGATATGATTCGGATCCTGTGAAGGCTTGGAAAGAAGCCCAACAAAAGGTAATTTCTTGGTTAGCATTTTCTATGTTATTAGAGATTGTGTACAATATAATGTCTATATTTCACATTTCCTATTAAAGATACATTTTAATTTCTTGTTTAGGTTCCGGATGAAGAAGAAAATGAAGAGAGTGACAATGAAAAGGAAACTGAAAAGAGTGACTCAGCAACAGATTCTGGACCCACCTTCAACTACCTTCTTGACATGCCTCTTTGGTATCTAACCAAGGAAAAGAAAGATGAACTGTGCAAACTAAGAAATGAAAAAGTGAGTTGTTGCTGGATAGTACATGTTGCTTGGTTGTATTTTAATGGTGAAAGAAAATTTTGGGCTTTTGTTGCTTGGTTGTATTCTAATGGTGAAAGAAAATTTGGGGCTTTGGGAAAATGCTGTTTATGCACATAAATTAACTCTTAATTTTCTGACTGTCTTATGAAGGAGCAAGAGCTAGAAACATTAAAGAGAAAGAGTCCATCAGATTTGTGGAAAGAAGACTTGGTTGCTTTTGTTGAAGAGCTGGAGGTACGTAGTTTATAATGCCCATGTTAGAATTTGTATTAATGAAATAAGGTATTCTAGCAATATACCTCTTTGTCAGGAAATTTCACAGTTAACAATAGAAAGAATATAGGAGGCATGAAAAACATTTCAAGATAACACAAAAAGTGACAGATTGTTAGAAACAAATTAGAATAAAGTAAATGGTACCAGGAAACACACTACCTAGAAGTTTTCACATGAAAAGGGGAAAGGACAAAAGTTGATTTTGACCTATTGGGAGTGAGAATTTAAATGTAGAACACCAACCCAGCCCCCCAAGTAAACCTGAAAGGACAAAGATGGTTTCCTTCAGGGCTGGCTAATCAGTAAGTAGTTTAAGAGGATCCTTTGTTACCAAATCAGTAATATTGTTTTGCAACATTATCTTTAACATAATAAAAAGTATCTTAATTCCATAAATTAAGCTAAAATCTTTAATGTGAAGATTTATATTATTGCACTTCAGTTTGGATGTCTAGCTTATAATCAGTGATTGGATACATTACTGGAATCACATCCTTTCTGCTTATTTGAGTTTATAAACGTATACATTTATGTGTATATATGTGTATTTTATCCTTAATTCTGATTCCTCAGTTTATCCTCAAAGGTTAAGTTGTAGAATCAAATGTAGAACTCAAGTCTTTATCTCCACTTTTCAAAGTGTGCCTTAATGTTTGAACAGCTTATCACAAATTTACCTTTGAGATGTAACAAACTGAAATCAGTTTAATCATTGCCTTTTATTCTGTCCCTATGGATAAAGTGACATTAATGCTATAATGTCCTTGTTAGCTTATAGGCTTGCTTTCTTTTTTTTTTGTTGTTGTGACCCCATTTTTTTATATATATATATTTTTTTTTTAATTGAAGGATAATTGCTTTACAGAATTTTGTTGTTTTCTGTCAAACCTCAACATGAATCAGCCATAGGTATACATATATCCCCTCTGTTTTGAACTTCCCTCCCATCTTCCTTCCCATAGACTTGCTTTTTTATATCAACCTTTTCTAGGTTGTTGAAGCAAAGGAGAAACAAGATGAACAAATAGGACTTCCTGGGAAAGGTGGGAAAGCAAAGGGGAAAAAAACACAAATGGTAGAAATTTTGCCTTCTCCAAGTGGAAAAAGAGTCATCCCCCGAGTGACTGAAGAGATGAAAGCAGAGGCAGAAAAGAAAATTAAAAAGAAAATTAAGGTAATACTCTTGAAAGCTTATACATAAAACACTTTAGGCATTTTTCCATTAGAACTGAACTAATCATAAAACTTCTAATCTCATAGTTTAGAATTTATCAACTCATCATAACTTCCCTTTCTTACGAGCCTGATTTATTTTCAGTGTTTAAGTATCTTGAAAAAGTCATACCCATACCATTATTCAGAGCTCTTAGCCAAAATAGAAAAAAAAAATCACTCTTTGACCAAATATATATTTGTATATTTGACCCTATATTATTCTGAATAATAAGTTGGCAGAATTTGACCATTTTTGTCATGCTATCTTTTAGAGTGAAAATACTGAAGGAAGCCCTCAAGAGGATGGAATGGAAGTAGAAAGCCTAAAACTGAGGCTGGAAAAGAAACAGAAAAGAGAGCCAGGTACTGAAACATCTTAAGAAAAATGATGTAGAGTTAAGCTTAAATTCTGTTTGTTACCTAGTATGTTCCACATAGATACTCAGAAGTTCTTCTTGAGGTCCATGAAGGACTAGACCTGAACTTCCCTGTCTCTTTCCTTGGTATTTTATTTTTGTGATGAAATACTTTGTTGGGCTCTGAAGAAAATGCTCAGTTTGTAAAGTTTCACTTTCTAGCTGGTTATGAGGTTTTAATATGTATAACGTCAGTTCAGTCGCTCAGCTGTGTCCGACTCTTTGCAACCCCATGAATCGCAGCACGCCAGGCCTCCCTGTCCATCACCAACTCCCGGAGTTCACTCAAACTCACGTGCATCGAGTCAGTGATGCCATCCAGCCATCTCATCCTCTGTCATTCCCTTCTCCTCCTGCCCCAATCCCTCCCAGCATCAGAGTCTTTTCCAATGAGTCAACTCTTCGCATGAGGTGGCCAAAGTATTGGAGTTTCAACTTTAGCATCATTCCTTCCAATGAACACCCAGGACTGATCTCCTTTATAATGGGCTGGTTGGATCTCCTTGCAGTCCAAGGGACTCTCAAGAGTCTTCTCCAACACCACAGTTCAAAAGCATCGATTCTTCGGCGCTCAGTTTTCTTCACAGTCCAACTCTCACATTCATACATGACCCAGGAAAAACCATAGCCTTGGCTAGACAGGCCTTTGTTGGCAAAGTAATGTCTCTGCTTTTGAATATGCTGTCTAGGTTGGTCATAACTTTCCTTCCAAGGAGCAAGCGTCTTTTAATTTCATGGCTGCACTCACCATCTGCAGTGATTTTGGAGACCAAAAAAATAAAGTCTGGCACCGTTTCCACTGTTTCCCCATCTATTTCCCATGAAGTGATGGGACCAGATGCCATGATCTTAGTTTTCTGAATGTTGAGCTTTAAGCCAACTTTTTCACTTTCCTCTTTCACTTTCATCAAGAGGCTTTTGAGTTCCTCTTCACTTTAAAAAAAAAATCACTCTTTGACCAAATATATATTTGTATATTTGACCCTATATTATTCTGAATAATAAGTTGGCAGAATTTGACCATTTTTGTCATGCTATCTTTTAGAGTGAAAATACTGAAGGAAGCCCTCAAGAGGATGGAATGGAAGTAGAAAGCCTAAAACTGAGGCTGGAAAAGAAACAGAAAAGAGAGCCAGGTACTGAAACATCTTAAGAAAAATGATGTAGAGTTAAGCTTAAATTCTGTTTGTTACCTAGTATGTTCCACATAGATACTCAGAAGTTCTTCTTGAGGTCCATGAAGGACTAGACCTGAACTTCCCTGTCTCTTTCCTTGGTATTTTATTTTTGTGATGAAATACTTTGTTGGGCTCTGAAGAAAATGCTCAGTTTGTTAAGTTTCACTTTCTAGCTGGTTATGAGGTTTTAATATGTATAACGTCAGTTCAGTCGCTCAGCTGTGTCCGACTCTTTGCAACCCCATGAATCGCAGCACGCCAGGCCTCCCTGTCCATCACCAACTCCCGGAGTTCACTCAAACTCACGTGCATCGAGTCAGTGATGCCATCCAGCCATCTCATCCTCTGTCATTCCCTTCTCCTCCTGCCCCAATCCCTCCCAGCATCAGAGTCTTTTCCAATGAGTCAACTCTTCGCATGAGGTGGCCAAAGTATTGGAGTTTCAACTTTAGCATCATTCCTTCCAATGAACACCCAGGACTGATCTCCTTTATAATGGGCTGGTTGGATCTCCTTGCAGTCCAAGGGACTCTCAAGAGTCTTCTCCAACACCACAGTTCAAAAGCATCGATTCTTCGGCGCTCAGTTTTCTTCACAGTCCAACTCTCACATTCATACATGACCACAGGAAAAACCATAGCCTTGGCTAGACAGGCCTTTGTTGGCAAAGTAATGTCTCTGCTTTTGAATATGCTGTCTAGGTTGGTCATAACTTTCCTTCCAAGGAGCAAGCGTCTTTTAATTTCATGGCTGCACTCACCATCTGCAGTGATTTTGGAGCCCAAAAAAATAAAGTCTGGCACCGTTTCCACTGTTTCCCCATCTATTTCCCATGAAGTGATGGGACCAGATGCCATGATCTTAGTTTTCTGAATGTTGAGCTTTAAGCCAACTTTTTCACTTTCCTCTTTCACTTTCATCAAGAGGCTTTTGAGTTCCTCTTCACTTTCTGCCAAAAAGGTGGTATCATCTGCATAGCTGAGGTTATTGATATTTCTCCCGGCAATCTTGATTCCAGCTTGTGCTTCTTCCAGCCCAGCGTTTCTCCTAATGTACTCTGCATATAAGTTAAATAAGCAGGGTGACAATATACAGTCTTGACATACTCCTTTTCCTATTTGGAACCATATTCATATATAAAGTTTCTTGAAGACAGTCACCACATCTTAGTCATGTTGTTTTATCCCCAGAGTTCAGCCCTGTACCTGGGATATACTTGACACCCACTCAGTAAATAGAAGTAACAACTCTAACCATTTGTATATGTCTTTACTGAATATCTACTTATTTTTAACGTCTTCACTGAGATGTTTTAACATACTCATATGCAAGATTCACTCATTTAAAGTGTACCATTCAGTGATTTTAGTATACTCAGTTTTAGAACAATTTCTTGCCCTGCAAAGAACACTGTACCCATTAATGGTCACTCCCCATTTTCTCCCAACTCCCCCTCCCCCCAGGCAACCACCATCTACTTTCTGTGTCTAGATTTGTGTATTCTGGACATTTTATATGAATGGAATCATATAATATTTTCCTTTGTGGCTGACTTCTTCACTTAACATAATGTTTTCAAGGGTCAGCCATGTAGTAACATGTATCAATACTTTATTCTGTTTTATTGCCAAATAGTTTTTCATTGTATGAATATACCACATTATATTTATTTGGTCATCAGCTGATAGATATTTGGATTGTTTCCACTTTGAGGCTTTTATATTTCTTTGGAGAAGTGTCTGTTCAGATCCTTTGCCCATTTTTTTACATTGGGTTATTTGTCATTTTATTGTTGAGTTAGTTGCAAGAGTTTATATTCTAGATGCCAGATCTTTACCGGATATATGATTCTCAAATATTTTCTGCCAGCCTGTGAAATATCTTTTCATTTTCTTGATGGTGTCCTTTGAAGCACAGTTTTTAATTTTGATGAAGTCTAATTTATCTTTTTCTTCTCTTGCTCATATTTTTGGTGTCATATCTAATCTTTTGCCAAATCCAAGTTCATAAAGATTTACACCTAGGGAATGCCCTGGCAGTCCACTGATTAGGACTCCATGCTTTCACTGCTGAGGGCCCAGGTTTGATCCCAAGTTGGGGAACTAAGATCCTGCAAGCCCTGTGGTGTAGCCAAAAAAAAAGAAGAAAAGATTTACCCTTTATTTTCCTCTAAGAGTTTTTAGTTTTAGCTTTCACATTTAGGTAATTTTGAAGTAAGTTGTATATGGTATAAGCAAGGGGTCCAATTTCATCCTTTGCATGTCGATATCCAGGTGACCCAGCACCATATACTGAAAAAACTTTCCCCATTGAATTGTTTTCACTTTTGCCAAAAATCTAAAGTTTATTTATGGATTCTCAACTCTATTCCATTGATTGATGTATAGATCTATCCTTGAGTACCTACTTTTGATAGGTAATGTGTGCTCAGTTCTGTGGGGAGTACAAAGATGAATAAAACAAATAGAAGCATCTTTTGTTGTTCAGTTGACCATCACATCCAAGTCTTTGAGACTCCCTGGACTACAGCACTCCAGGCTTCCCTGTCCTTCACTGTCTCCCAGAGTTTGCTCTAACTCATGTCCAGATGCCATCCAACCATGTCTGTTGTCCCCTAAGCATCTTGGCATTGAAAAAGAAGTAGTAAGAAGATGGGAGGTGGGGCTCAAGAGGGAAGGGATATGTATATAGTTATGGCTGATTCACTTTGTTATATGGCAGAAACCAACACAACGTTGTACAGCAAATATATTCCAAAAAAGTAATAAAAGTATGTTGTATGTACTATGCTGTTTAAACGACCTAGCAATCAGTACTTTGGCCACTTGATGCTAACGGCCAACTCATTAGAAAAGACTGTGATGCTTGGAAAGATTGAAGGCAAAAGGAGAAGGAGGTGGCAGAGGATGAGATGGTTAGATAGCATCACCAACTCATTGAACATGAATTTGAGCAAACTCCAGGAGATAGTGAAGGACGAAGAAGCCTGGCTGCAGTTCATGAGGTCACAAAGAGTGGGTCACAAATTAGCAACTGAACAACACAAAGCAATCAATTAGCGTATAAAACCAATGCATCAAATAAGTATTTTGAGCATTTACATTTCCCATCACCATCTCAAATATTGTGAGGACACAAGAAATGGGGAAGCGTGGTGTTTGCCCTCAAGAGGTTTATCAGGAAAGAGAGGTAAAGCAGTACATACTAGCCACTGTAGTGATTTAGAGAAAGTGGGATCAGTGTGGGTATAATGCAGGCTTTATGAAAGAGATAACACTTAGGTTAGAGTCTTACAGACTGAGTAAGGTTTAGATATTCTAGACTAAGAGAAGAAAAATTATATAATATGCATGGGACAATGAGAAGGCCCCCTTCGCAGAGTGGGAGGGTTTATTTTGAAAAATAGTAGCAAATAGTTATAGCAAATTGTGAAGAGTTAGGAAACCAGGTTGTTGGGGAGGATGGATATGTTGGATTCAACTAGGTATATGAGGAAGGAACTAAGTAGACCAGTAAGAGACTGTCCTTATCTTCGGGCCTAAATGAGGGTAATAAATAACAAAGTGTGGGTATGAGAAATATTTGAGGTTAAGAATTAACAAGACTTAGTGACTTTAAACCTCCTCAACTCAGCCATTAAATGCCCCTTAAGGTTTGGGACAAGCCATTCTTTCCTTTTGAATTGTCTCCCTTGCCTTGACTTTATACTTGTTGATCTTGCAGCTATTCTTGTGCCTTTCCCATCTCCACAAGAACTCTAAAAATACAAATCTGGTCATATAAGTTCCCTGTTTAAAACAAAATTCTTAATAAGACCAGGCATTCTCCCCCTGACTTCTGTTTTCCAGCCATAATGGATTTTCTCACAGAACTTTGTACATGTTATATCCTGAACTAGAATGTTTGTCATCCATTTCCCTTCAACTAGTTAACTCTTGTTTAACCTTCAGATCTCAGCTCAAACATCTCTTTCTTGCAAATGCCTCATATTTATATACATATACACACATACTATTGATGCATGCCCTATGTAAGCACATATACTGTGGGATTACTACTACTATGGGATTAGGTGACCAAGCTATAAGCGCCTTAGCAAGGGGGACTATGTCTGTTTCTATTCACCATTGTATTCCCAGTACTAGCACAGAGTTAAGTATTAGGTTGGCCAAAAAGTTCATTCAGTTAGTGACTGCTTTGTTCAATAAAGTCCTTGGTAAATATGAAAAAATATCTTTTATTTTTATACTTTAAGCCAAATGAAGTTTTTGGCCAACCTAATATTTGAAGGATAGATGGATGATAGATGGAGAAAAGTGAGTCAGAGAATATGTAAAGATGGTTAATTCCTATCTCCTTTCCAGTTACCAAGACAAAGAAACAAACTACATTGCCATTCAAGCCAATCAAGAAAGCAAAGAAAAGAAACCCCTGGTCTGATTCAGAATCAGACATGAGCAGTAACGAAAGTAATTTTGATGTCCCTCCACGAGAAAGAGAGTCGCGGAGAGCAGCAGGTAAGGAAAAGTGAAGAACGTCTGCATGTTCTGAAAGATTCAAATGATCTGTGTGTTTCAAGGTACATAATCCCAGAAATCGTTATCTTAGAGCAGTAATTACAGTTTTGAAAAATTAAGACATCTTTTCAAAGATTAAACTGAAGCTTATATCTTCAGGACATATTGTATTAATATGTGAATTAAATATTTCTCCTGTTGTCCTCTTTGATTCTTTGCATATGTATATTTTTAACAGCAAAAACCAAATTCACAATGGATTTGGATTCAGATGAAGATTTTTCAGATTTTGATGAAGACACTCAAGATGATTTTATCCCATCAAATGCTAGTCCACCTAAGATCCAGACTTCCCCAAAGTAAGTATCCTCTCTAATAAGGATTTTAGCATGATTGTTATTAATAGTTAATGATATATTCTTTGTTGTTTGACACATTTAGAACTGGTCGTCAGCATGTTTTGTTTTATTTTATTCTAGACATAGTAACAAAGAACTGAAGCCACTGAAGAGTGCCTCATCAGGTATGTATTTAAGTAAAAATGGTGAGATGTCTGCTTTACTGGACACTCAGGTCCACCTGGCTTCTAACCCCGACTACATTATCCAAGTCCTATCTTTGAAAATAAATGTGAGTTCTTGTTAGTATTACATTGATATTGGTCATTAGATTTAGTTTTGCACATGAATAAGTTCTCCATTTAATATATTTAAAGTAAAAAAATATATATATATTTAAAGTAACCATGTGCTTGCCAGGTACTGTGCTAGAGATACAAAAAATAACTTTGCTGATGAAGAACCCAGAAATTAGAACAAAGTTATAAAAGTGTGTTTGAAATATTCCAGAAAAGTCACAAGCATGGTGTTTGAATAGGAATTCAGAGCAGGAAGAAAACACAGATTTTTATGTATTGCTTATATGCACTGCTTTCCTTTCCATTTGGACTAACAGAGCTTGCTGCTGATGATGCTGGGGATGACGTACCACCTCCTCCAAGCTCTCCTGCTGCTGATTTCCCAGCTGTAACTGAAACCATAAACCTGTTTCTAAAAAGAATGTGACAGCAAAGAAGACAGCAGCAAAAAGTGAGCCTCAGTCTTTGAATTGGGTTAATATTGGGATTAACTAACTGGCTTCTACACATCAACTTCAAATTTTTATTCTCCAAATTTACTATAGATATTAAAATAAAGACCTTGTCTAAATGAAAACAAATCCTTCGATCTTTATAATCAAAATTGCTAGTCAGAAGATTTTTAAAGAGAGTGTTTCTCAAAATGCCAGGTGTTATCCTAACTCATATCTATGACAGGGATGGAACTTAGAAACAGTTACAAACATTTAACATGAAGCATATAACTACAAAAAAAAATCGGATACCTAAGAATATTTCAGTTCTCTAATGCATTTTCGTCTTGATTATGTTGTCTTTCCCTATGTTAAATATAAACGGAAAACAAGTTGCTAAAGAAAGTTCATTGTGGAAACAGTTCAGCTAATAGTGACCATGATGAATACCTGTGTTACAGGTCAGTCTTCCACCTCCACTACAGGCGCCAAAAAAAGGGCTGCACCAAAAAGAACCAAAAAGGATCCAGACTTGGATTCTGATGTCTCTAAAAAGCCTAATGCCCCTAAAACCAAGACTCGCCGCAAAAGGAAGGCATCCTCCTCTGATGATTCGGACTCTAATTTTGAGAAACTGATCTCCAAAGCAGTCACAAGCAAGGTATTTATTCTAGTCAGCCCTTTCACTGTAGGGTTTTTTTTTCCACTGAAAAAAAGTTATTGCAAAACATGTAATCAAGCTTTGCTGCTAATAATTTGGCACATTTTTAAGAAAATAAATGTGAATCCATTACCCTTTTACTCTATGTAGTTTAGTTGTAAAACAGCTAAATGTCACTAATTAGTCAATGAGAGATTTGCCTTTGATCTATTTCTTACTACTTGTTAGAAGGTGGAAGATTCCTTGAGTTGTAGTCTGTTGGTATATTTTTTGCATTGAAATTCTACTGTCCAGTTGATACTGGAAATTACTTGTGCTCTTCTTTTTTAGAAACCAAGGAGGAAAGCGATGATTTCCATCTGGACTTGGACTCAGCTGTGGGTTCTCGGGCAAAATCTGGAAGAACAAAGAAACCTATAAAGTACCTTGAAGAATCAGATGAAGATGATTTCTTTTAAAATGTGAGGTGACTATTTTAAGTAATAATCTTAAAGTTAGGTAAATGTCTCAATTTCCTCCCCTCTGAATTTAGTTTGGGGAAGGCAGTTTTAGTTCAGGACCATTAAGGTGAAGTATGTAGAGCCCAAGTGTCCTTTATCTCTCTGTAATACTGTATAATACTGTGACCATCTCCTGAACAGTGTTTTGTTTTATTCTCTGCTTTGTATATGTATTTAGTCTGTTTTCTTTCGTCTTTTAAAGTATGATTTTAGGCTCTCCTGGCCTCTCGGGATAGTTGTGTGGTAACTTTAGCATAATGTAGTTTGACAGTTCATTAAGCTAAAATTGGAGCCCTTTGACATAAAAGTTTCTACTCTGCCTACTTTCAGTAAGTATGAGATAGAGCATGATTAGTTCTCTGTTTTATCTTAGTCTTATAAGTAATTTTCCATCAGATAGAACTCTATGTAGTTCCAGTTCCAAATACTGACTCAGCCTTTTATATGCTGAATTTTTAAGCAGTGAAAAATTGTTCGTATTCTTCATATCCTTTTGAATATCACCAGAAGCTGAAGAAAAAACACCATGGATGTGTCTTTATAACAGTGAATAAAGTGAAGAAAATTAGATCCTAAGTTGTGATTATCTTAACACTTGACTTGTCCCCTCAGATTGCTAAGGAGTCAGGAACAATATTCTCAAAGAATATTGATGCTATACTCAGCAGTGAGCTTTTATATCCATTTTGAGAAATCTCCATAATTTTCAGTTTATAAACTTTTCAAGACCTTCCTGCATTCATTACATGTGTGACTTGAGTGATGTTATCAATGTTTTTGTAAATATTTACTATGTTGTTCTGTTTAGCTTGATTCCAACTATTTTGTACTTTAATAAAACGTTGTAAAACATTGAACCCTTGATTGTTGCCCTTTTTTCACCCTGCACTACACTCTTTTCCTTAGTCTGAAATATATCCTCTTCACTATTCACTATAAAATAGCTTTGAGAACTACTCTCATTTTCTGATGTCCCTCATAACTCCTGGCCACAGTGATAGTTCTAAGAGAAAGGCACCATGACTAACCGCCAAGCAGATTTTTCCCTGAGCTTTAAACATGGGTGCTAAATTCATCTCTTCCACACTCAAAAGATGTTGACCCTCCATCAATAAATAGCTTTGAATATAAATTTTGATTCCCTACTTTAATAATATTTTGATAATCCAGTCGGCTGCTTGATGAGATCAGTAAATTATATTGGGGCAACTGGCTAATCATTTAAGGGGGAAAAAATGCTAGAAAAGCCCAACCCCTTCTCATCTTAGAGGAAAGTTAAACTCAGACCTTTTTTCCCCTCCCCCACCCACATTGCACACATTATGCAGGATCCTAGTTCCCTAATCAGGGATCAAACCCCTGCTTCCTGCGTTGGGAACTGAGAGTCAACCACTGGACCACCAGGGAAATTCTTCACATAGACTTAAGTATCAAAAACAAAACTGAAGGGACTTCCCTGGTGGTCCAATGGTTAAAAACAGCTGCCAGTGCTGGCCACCTGAGTTCCATCCCTGGCGCAGGAAGATCCCACGTGCCACGGAGCAACTTAAGCCCCTGCACCACAACTATGAAGCCCACCCACTTAGAGCTTGTGCTCCCCAAGAGAAGCCACTGCAATGAGTACCTCTTACTTGCCTCAACTAGAGAAAACCCAAGAGTAGCAATGAAGACCCAGTACAGCCATAATTTTTTTTTAATTAAGTACTAGAAGGAAAGTCTTGAGTTACAGAGGGATAGCCAACCTAAACACATCCCCAAGAGTGCCGTTGTCTAAAGAATAGAAAATGAGCCCTTTTATCAGAACCTGGACAAAAAGGTCAAGCTGTTTGTCTCAGCAGTTCTCACCTTAAGAAATTTAAGAGAAGGGGATGTGCGGAATCGATGTAAATATAAAGGAGAGTTCAAGTAACACAAGAAATATCAATGTCAATGTCTTGGTTACAACATAATTTTACAAAATGCTTCCATGGGGGAAAGTAGGCGAAGTGTTCAATCCCTGGGTCGGGAAGATCTCCTGGAGTAGGAAATGGCAACCCATACCAGTATTCTTGTCTAGAAAGTTCCATGGACAGGGGAGCCTGACAGGCTACAGTCTGTGGAACAGCAAAGAGGCAGACACCACTGAGCACATACACACACGGAGGCAAAGTGTGCAATCGCTCTTTATTTTTCACAGCTACATGTAAATCTATAATATCACACAAAAAAGCTACATACAAAGCTGCCTATTAAAGTTTCTATAATAATAAACTGAAAGTAACCTAAATGTCCAACAAGAGGCATCTGGTGAAACAAATTATGGTACAATGAGGAATACCAAGTGCTCACTAAGAACGATCATGCAGGGACCTCCCTGGAAGTCCAGTGGTTAAGACTCAGGACTTGCCTGGTGGCATAGTGGATAAGAATCCGCCTGCCAGTGCAGGGGATTTGGGTTCCATCCCTGGTCTGGGAAGATTCCACATGTCGTGGAGCAACAAAGCCCATGTGCCAGAACTACTGAGCCTGGGCTCTAGAGCCCTTGAACTCTTAACTACCAAGCCCGCACACTGCAACTCTTGAAGAAGCTTTTGTGCTCCAAGGCCCGCATGCAGCAACTACTGAGTCCATGTGCTGCAACCACTGAAGCCTGAGTACCTAGAGCTCATGCTCTGCAACAGCAGAAGCCACTGGAATGAGAAGCCCATGCACCGCAATGAAGAATAACCCCCACTCATTAGTATTCTTGCCTGGAGAATCCCAGGGACGGCAGAGCCTGGTGGGCTGCCGTCTATGGGGTCGCACAGAGTCGGACACGACAAGTGACGCAGCAGCAGCAGCAGCAACTGCAATTAGAGAAAGCCAGCTTAGCAGCAAAGACCCAGGGCAATTAAAAACCTCATTCCAGTGCAGGAGGCGTGGTTCATTCAATCCCTGGTCAAGGAACTAAGATCCCAGTTGGCACACAACCAAAAGATTTAAAAAAAAAAAAAAAAAAAGGTCATGCAGATTATTTGACTTGAAAAGTTATTTAGGACATTGCTAAGTGAAGAAAGCAAGTTGCAAATCAAAGGTGAAATCCCTGTCTGGTGTGTATGCATTTGCTTACAAAATGAATCGGGAGGAAAGTGGGAGAGAGGCATATAAACCTTTGGAAAGAAAAAAAATCAAAAAAAAAAAAATCAAATGTTTCCCTTCAGAAATCAAAAGTTCTCTCCTGATCGTTAATGCACTTGCTAACTAAAAAGACTCCAACTGAACTCAGTCCTTGACTCCTCATTCCTTAAGCTGCTGACATTCTAGGAGATGAAAATTCTAGTTCCAATAAACTTAGTGTTTATATACACTTAAACCCTTTAGAGAATATAGTGATTTCCTACACATATGAAACACTGCTTAGATACATAAGCGCATGTGTGCCAAGTTGATTGAGTCATGTCTAACTCTGCAACCCTATGGACTAGCCCACCAGGCTCCTCTGTCCATGGGATTTGCCAGGCAAGAATACTAGAGTGGGTTGCCTACGCCCCACTCCAGGGATCTTCCTGACCCAGGAAAATATATGTAAATAAAATTATTTTTTTTTTAAATTTCTTACCGGGTCCACCCCAGAACTACTGACTTTTTAAAAGCACTTGTTTTAACAAGCACTCCACCTAATCATGATGGAGAACCAATGCAGTGTGCATTGAAAGGCCTTATTGTAAGTTGCAGCAAAATGTCGGTTGCTTTTCTCTGGATAATGGGATTTGGGTGAATTTTGTTTTCTTCTTTGTATCTTCCTATGGTTGACAAAAATGGTAAATATTACATGTTCTCTTTCAAAATGAAAGTAAATTTATATATTTTTTTCTGCTTCTGAAAATAACGTGAACTCCCAGGTTGCTCAGTGGTAAAGCATCTGCCTGTGGATGCAGATATAAGAGGTGTGGGTTCCATCCCAGGTCAGAAAGACACCCGGGAAATTTCATGGACAGAGGAGCCTGGCGGGCTACAGTCCACGGGGTCGGCTGCGACCGAGTGAGTGAGCGTGCGTGCACAAGTCATGTGTGGGTTCTGGTTCTAATATGATGCTGAACTGTTAGCGCTCCAAGAGTTGCCCTCGGGGCTTTTTCTCTTTCACTCAGGGGCTGTACCCTTGCAAATTTCAACAGGATGTCTGCAGGCTGTATTGAAAACTGTGATGGTTAACTGCATGTGTCAACTTGACTGGATTAAGGCATGCCCAGATAGCTGGTAAAATAGAGCTTCTGAATGTGTTCTGTGAGGGTGTCTCTGGAAAAGATTAGCATCTTAATCAGTAGATGTTAAGATGATTCCCACTGATGCAGGTGGGATCAACCACTCCACTGAAAAGAACAAAAATGTCGGGGGTGTGGTGAATCTGCTCTCTCTGAGCTGAGGTGTCTGTTTTCTGCCCTCGGACCTCCATACTCCTGGTTTTCCGGCCATGAGACTCAAATTGAATTACAGCCTAGCTTTCGCAATTCTCCAGTTTGCAAATGGCAGACTGTGGGACTTAGCCTCCATAATTATGTGAGCCAGTTCCTATAATAAATCTCCTCTTACATAAATATATATACATCCTATTGGTTCTGTTTTTCTGGAGACTCCTGCCTATACAAGCTCCAAAGTCCATCTTGGTACCAAAAGAACCGAAGATGACCTAAAATAGTGGATGTGGCAGCCTTGGTTCTGAATGCTGCAGAGAAGATAACATGGACATGAAAAGAATGCAAATAAAAACTACAGTGAGGGGTGACTGCTTAATCCCAGGCCTTGCAAGTTAGTTTTTTCTAGGTTTGGACCCAAGGCTTCTGTTGAAACCATGCTCCGCCAGATCATTGGTCAGGCCAAGAAGTATTCTAGTTTGATCCTCCTCTTCATATTTATTGGACCAGGAGGTACTAGAACAGCATTGTATGTCACAGGCCTGACATTGTTCAATCCCATTGTCAGCTGGGCAGAAAGAACAACCCAGACCTCTGGAACCAGCTGGGACCTGTACAGTACAAGTTCAGTACAATGATCAGTACAAGTTCAACTCTGTGAATGTAGATTACAGCAAACTGAAGAAAGAAAGTCCAGACTTCTAAATGAAGCATTTCACTATAGAATTGCTTAGAATGAAGGTCTTCCAGAAGCCAGTCACACAATTTTCCACCTAGCCAGGAAATATTTCCCCTCTAAATGCACAAAACCATGTTAGCGTATTGTGTTGGGGTTTACACTGATTAATAAGTAGTCTGAAACTTAAAAAAAAAAAAACTACAATGAGGGGCTTCCCCGGTGGCTCAGCAGTGAAGAGTACATTTGCTAATGCAGAAGACACAGTTTCCACCCCTGATCTAGGAAGAGCCTGCATGCCGAGGAGCAACTCAGCCCATGTGCTGCAACCACTGAGTCTGTGCTCTAGAGCCCGGGAGCCATGACTACTGAACCCAAGGGCCACAACGACTGAAGTCCGAGCGCTCTAGAGCCCATGCTCTGCAACAAGAGAAGCCACCTCAAGGAGAAGCCCACACACCATACCTAGAGAGTAGCCCCCACTCTCCACAACTAGAGAAAATCCGATCACAGCAACCAAGACCCAGCACAGCCAAAAATAATTTAATTAAAAAAAATTTTAAGGCATTTTAAAAAAAATCTACAATGCAGGGGACTTCCCTCACGGTCCAGTGGTTAAAACTCCATGCTTCCAATGCAAGGGGCCTGGTATCCATCCTTAGTCAGGGAATTAGAGTCCTCATGTCCTAACTAAGAGCCCATTATGCCAAGACTAAAGATTCTGCGTGCCACAGTGAAGACCCGGCACAGCCAAATTAAAACAAAAGCTACAATGAGGTATCACACTGGTCAGAATAGTCATCATCAAAAAATCTACAGCCAGGACTTCCTTGGTGGGCCGTGGCTAAGACTCGGCAGGTATACTCCCATTGCCCAAGTTTGATCCCTGGTTGGGGATCTAGATCCCACATGCCACAACAAGACCAAGTGCAACCGAATAAATAAATTTTTTAAAAATCTACAGCCATCAGACTAAGGAAGGCCTGGAAACGTAGGGGCCACATGAGCTACAGCCTCAGCTGCATCAGCAAATACCGGGAGCACCCAGGAGGCTGGGACAATGCTGGTGGCACTCATCACCACAGACTCATGTTCAACAAATATCACCCAGGATACTTTGGGCAAGCTGGTATGAGGCATTACCACTTAAAGAGGAACTAGAGCAGAACTTCCCTGCAGTTGAGGGTGATACCGTGGCTGGGACTCAGCATCCAGGGCAGGCAGTATGGGTTGGATCCCTGGTTGGGGAACTGAGACCCCACAGACTGTGTAGCCAGAAAAAAGGAAGAAACAGAACTTCTGCCCAGATGTCAACCTTGACAAACTGTGGGCTTTGGTCAGTGAAGAGACATGGGTATAAACGCTGCCAAGAACAAGAGGAGCTGCTCCTGTCGTCAATGCAGTGCAGTCAGGCTACTAAATACAAACTTCTGAGCAAGGAAAAGATCCCAAAGCAGCCTGTCATGGTGAAGGTCAAATTCTTCAGCAGAAGACCTGGGAAGGTTAAGGATGTGAATAGGGCATGTGTCCTAGTAGCTTGAAGCCACGTGGTAGGAGATGCATTAAATGTTAACAACTACTTTAAAAAAAAAAAAAAGGTCTACAAATAATAAACTCTAGAGAGAGTATGGAGAAAAGGGAAACCCTCCTACACTGTTAGTGAAAATGTAAATTGGTGCAGCCACTAAAGAGAACAGAATAAAAGTTTCTTAAAAAACTAAAAATAAAGCTACCATATGACCCAGCTATCCCACTCCTGGGCATGTACCTGGAGAAAATCATAATTCAGAAAGGTACATGCCTCACTGTAGCACTAGTTACAGTAGCCAGGACATGGAAGCAACCTAAATGTCTATCACCAGAGGAATGGCTTAAGAAGATGTACATATATACATTGGAATATTACTCAGTAGTAAGAAAAGAGCAAAATAATGCCATTTGAGCAATATGGATGGACCTAAAGATTATCACAATAAGTGAAGTAAGTCAAAAGAGAAAGACAAATACCATATGATATCACTTACATATGGAATCTTTAAAAAAAAGAAAAAGGGAGCAAATGAACTTATTTGTAGAGTCAAGTCATGGATGTAGGAAACAAACTTAAAGTTACCCAAGTGGTGGGAAACTGGAAGATTTCCAAAGACCTGGAAGCTTTTTGTCCATATATATTCATCTGTGCTTTGCTACATCTATAACCTGGAGGAGAGTGTGTGGACAGAGAACTTAGCCGCTGAAAGGTGTGACACAGGAGGATGAACAAGCAAGGGTGAGCCACTGTCTAGTGCTCAGCAGTCATGGTCCACACTGTAATCATCTGAGGATACTGAACCTCTTACAGAGTAGCTTCCCAAGGTCTGAAACAGTGGCCACAAGGCAGACTAGCACATCCTTTACCTGGGCTGCAGCTTTTGGTAATAACATTTTGTATAGTGCACAAAACTCCATTCTGATGGAGTAGACAGGTTTTTCATAACTGTGGAAAATCACAGTGTTAATTTCAAAAGTGAATGGGAGGGATTCCCTGCTTTCAATACATGCTGTGTGTAAGCATGGAAGTTCAGTTCAGTCGCTCAGTCGTGTCCAACTCTTTGTGACCCCATAGACTGCAGCATGCCAGACTTCCCTGTTCATCACCAACTCCCGGAGCTTGCTCAAACACATGTCCATCAAGTCGATGATGCCATCCAACTATCTCATCCTCTGTCGTCCCCTTCTCCTCCTGCCTTCAGTTTTCCCAAGCATCAGGGTATTTTCCAAGGAGTCAGTTCTTTGCATTGTGTGGCCAAAGTATTGAAACTTCAGCTTCAGCATCAATTCCTCCAATGAATATTTATGATTGATTTCCTTTAGGATTGAGTGCTTTGATCTCCTTGAAGTCCAAGAGACTCTCAAGAGTCTCCTCCAACACTGCAGTTCAAAAGCATCAATTCTTCAGTGCTCAGCTTTCTTTATCTTTATGGCCAACTCTCACATCCATGCATGACCATATGAAAAACCATAGCTTTGACTAGATGGACCTTTGTTGGCAAAGTAATGTCTCTGCTTTTTAATATGCTGTTTAGATTGGTTATAGTTTTTCTTCCAAGGAGCAAGGATCTTTTAATTTCTTGGCTGCAGTCACCATCTGCAGTGACTTTGGTGCCAAAGAAAATAAAGTCTGACACTGTTTCAATTGTTCCTCCTTCTATTTGCCATGAAGTGATGGGACCGGGTGCCATGATCTCGGCTTTTTGAATGCTGAGTTTTAAGCCAACTTTTTCACTCTCCTCTTTCACTTTTAAGAGGCTCTTTAGTTCTTCGCTTTCTGCCATAAGGGTGGTGTCATCTGCATATCTGAGGTTATTTATATTTCTGCCAGCAATCTTGATTCCAGCTTGTGCTTCATCCAGCCCAGCATTTCACTTGATATATTCTGCATATAAGTTAAATAAACAGAGTGACAATATACCTCCTTGACGTACTCCTTTCCCAATTTGGAACCAGTCTCTTGTTTCATGGCTGGTTCTAACTGTTGCTTCTTGATCTGCACATACAGATTTCTTAGGAGGCAGGTAAGTTGGTCTGGCATTCCCATCTCTTTCAGAATTTTCCACAGTTTGTTGTGATCCACACAGTCAAAGGCTTTAGGGTAGTCAATAAAGCAGCAATAGATGTTTGTCTGGAACTCTCTTGCCTTCTCTATGATCCAGTGAATGTTGGCAACTTGATCTCTGGTTCCTCTGCCTTTTCTAAATTCAGCTTGACCATCTGGAAGTTCTGGGTTCACATATTGTTGAAGCCTGGCTTGGAGAATTTTAAGCATTACTTTGCTAGCATGTGAGATGAGTGCAATTATGTGGTAGTTTGAGCATTCTTTGGCATTGCCTTTCTTTGGGATTGGAATGAAAACTGACCTTTTCTAGTGCTGTGGCCACTGCTAACTTTTCCAAATTTGCTGGCATACTGAGTGCCAGCACTTTCATAGCATCATCTTTCAGGATTTAAACAGCTCAGCTGGAATTCCATCACCTCCACTAGCTTTGTTTGTAGTGATGCTTCCTAAGGCCCACTTGATTTCTCATTCCAGGATGTCTGGCTCTAGGTGAGTGATCACGCCATCGTGGTTATCTGGGTCATGAAGATCTTTTTTGTATAGTTCTGTGTATTCTTGCCACTTCTTACTGTCTTCTGCTTCTGTTTCTGTCCTTTATTGTGCCCATCTTTGCATGAAATGTTCCCTTGGTAGCTCTAATTTTCTTGAAGAGATCTCTTGTCTTTCCCATTCTATTGTTTTCCTCTATTTCTTTGTATTGATCACTAAGGAAGGCTTTCTTATCTCTCCTTACTATTCTTTGCAACTCTGCATTCAGATGGATATATCTTTCCTTTTCTCCTTTGCCTTTAGCCTTTCTTCTTTTCTCAGCTATTTGTAAGGCCTCCTCAGACAACTATTTTGCCTTTTTGCGTTTCTTTTTCTTGGGGATTGTCTTGATCACCACCTCCTGTACAATGTCATGAACCTCCGTCCATAGTTCTTCAGGCACTCTGTCTATCAAATCAAATTTCTTGAATCTATTTGTCACTTCTGCTGTATACTTGTAAGAAATTTGATTTAAGTCATACCTGAATGTCTAGGGGTTTTCCCTACTTTCTTCAATTCACACCTAAATTTTGCACTAAGAAGTTCATAGTCAGCTCCCTGTCTTGTTTTTGCTGACTGTACAGAGCTTCTCCATCTTTGGCTGCAAAGAATATAATCAATCTGATTTCAGTATTGACCATCTGGTGATGTCCTTGTATAGAGTCGTCTCTTGTGTTGTTGAAAGAGGATGTTTGCTATGACCAGTGTGTTCTCTTGACATAACTCTGTTATCCTTTGCCCTGCTTCATTCTGTACTCCAAGGCCAAACTTGCCTGTTACTCCAAGTATCTCTCAACTTTCTACTTTTGCATTCCAGAACATGTGAAAATGAAAGTCACTCAGTCATGTCTGACTCTTTGCGACCTCATGGACTATACAGTCCAGGACTTCTCTAGGCCAGAATACTGGAGTGGGTAGCCTTTTCCTTCTCCAGGGGATCTTTCCAACCCACGGTTCAAATCCAGGTCTCCTGCATTGCAGGCGGATTCTTTACTAGCTAAGCCACAAGGGAAGCCCAAGTATACTGGAGTGGGCCAGGGTCTGTTGCATTTCAGGTGGATTATTTACCAACTGAACTATCAGAGAAGCCCAGAATATATATTCCAGAATATACATTGCAGTTATTGGGGAGAGATGTGCAATGCACCATGGGGAAATGGCAACCTACTCCAGTATTCCTGCCTGGGAAACCCCATGCACAGAGGAGCCTGGAGGGCTACAGTTCACGGAATTTCAAAGAATCACCCACAATTGAGAGACTAAGCATGATGGGGATACTATCGATCCCGCCTTCAAGAATCTCCATGCAAACCACAACTGTATCTTCTCTTGCTGGATGGAACAGACAAATCTGAATTGGATGGAGAAATAATTGCATTACCACCTGTATGGTTATAGAATTCCGGGGCACATATTCAAATTATGTGCTTTGTAACAGTCTTTGCTAAACTAAAAACATGAAGCAATGAACATGAAAAGGATAAAAATGGGAACATAAATACATACTTTTAATAAATTCCAAAGCAAAAAGTTTGGAGAACTACATGGTGGAGAAGAGCTCTGGTACCACATTAACTAAGAAATCAGTGTAGGAACCCTCCTACACTGTTGGTGGGATGTAAGTTGCTGCAGCCACTATGGAGAACAGTATGGAGACTACTCAGAAAACTAAAAATAGAGCTATTATATGATCCAGCAATCCCACTCCTGGGCATATATCTAGACAAAACTCTAATTCAAAAAGACACATGCACCCCTATATTCATAGCAGCAGTATTTACAATAACCAAGCCATGGAAAAAACCTAAATGTCCATTCACAGATGAATGGATTCAGAAGATGTGGTACATATATACAGTGGAATACTACTCAGCCATAAAAAGAACAAAATAATGCCATTTGCAGCACATGGATGCAACTGAAGATTATCAGTGAGTCAGTGAAGTCAGTCAGAAAGACAAATATCATATGATATCACTTATATGTGGAATCCAAAAACAACCTATCCACAAAATAGAAACAGAAATAGACTCATGGACATAGAGAACAGACTTATGATTGCCCAATGGGGAGGGGCTGGAGGAGAGATAGAGGAGGAGACTGGGGTCAGCAAAAGTGAGCTATTATATATAGATTAGATAAACAACAGCGTCCTGCTGTGTAGCATGGGCAGCTACATTCAATATCCTGTGATAAATGGAAAAGAATATAAAAATATACATATGTATGTATAACTGAATCACTTTGCTGTAGAGTAGAAATTAACACATTATAAAAAAGAACTATACTTCAATTTTTTAAAAACATTTCAGTCCACCTTACATGATTAAACTGTTCTGAATTGGGTAAATGACTCTACATACAAACTGGAAGGTAAAGATAGAACTATAGAAATGATGAAGCAATCACACTCACAGTATTTATGATTTTGTGTTAAATTTAGGAACATTTCATAATCATTCAGAATGTGTTTGTGTTACATATTTTTTAAAGACTTATTTATTCATTCATTTATTTTTAGGCTGCACCACACGCGGCATGTGGGATCTTAGTTCCCCAACCTGGGATCAAAACGTGCCCCTCCCACACTGGAAGCACAGAGTTCCAACCACTGAACCACCAGGGAAGTCCCTGTATTACATATTTTTAATGTTTCTGATGTTTAAAAGAATTTAAGTAAAGAAACCTGATAGATTAGCCCAGTAATTTCAATTTAAATATGTAACATATTTTTAGATGATATTTTAATTTTAACTTTGGGGGAGGTTTGCCATACAACTTGCAGGATCTTAATTTCCCCACCAGAGATTGAACCTGCACCATTGGTGATGAAAGTGCAGAGTCCTAACAGCTGGACTGCCAAGGAATTCTCAAAAGTTTAACAGATTTGATTAAATTTGTAAACACTACCATAAAATTGAAAAGAACTTGAATTTGTACATTTGGTTTGTTAGGTTTACAGAAGTTATTTTAATGCATCAGAAGATAATTATTTGTTAGAGTTTTCAGTCCCATCGGGCATTGGAAGTGTNACATTCCAGGTTCCTATGCAATATTGCTAACGATGACTAATTAGTTACCTTAAAATAAACTATTCTGGATTATCTGGGTGGACCCAATGTAATCACAGGAGTCCTTAAAAAGGGAAGAAGAAGGCAGAAGAAGATTCTAATTGTGAAGGATTTGAAGCACCATTGCTGGTGCTGAGATGTAGGGCCCCAAGTAGTAGGATTGAAAAGAGGCCTCTGAAAGGTAGGCACAGCCCCACCTGACAGTTAGCAAGAACATGGGGACCTTGGGCCTCCCTTTCAGCATGCTCTCAATCCTTCAAAGGGAATTAGATGCTGCATGCAGAATGTTTTGTACTCATGGAAAGTTAACAGCAATTTCTGAAAAGTAAAAAATTTCTTAATCTTTTAATGAATATTGCTTTTTCTGATGGAAACAAAAATGGAAAAATACAAAAGAGTCTTTGATAATCTTGGTCTTCCCAAGGAATACAACCTAACTGTAGGAAATTATTAAGGCAGTTGATAGATGTTGTGAGGTTTGGATGTGGGAAAATGTAAAGGAGAAAGTAGTTACATTTGTGAAACAACTGATGGAAGGACATGTAAACACAGAATGCTAAGCCATTATCTAAATCAAAATAAACAAATGTTATTATAACAGCCTGATTGGTCCCTCACGGACAGCGTCTTAGAAAGGTGTGCTCCCAGGCCTACAAGTCAGAACGGCACTTGAGTAAGATCCAGTGGTTCATATCCACACTTGAGTTTCAGAAGCTCATTCTGCTCATTTACTAACAAGACCAACTAGTTTCAAGTTTATGAGAAATACAGTGTGTCATTAACTTCTAAGAACTTTATTTCTGCTTATCATAAGACAACTGAAAAAATAGCTATCTTATGTTTCAAATTTCTTGGAATTACACAATCTTGATAATTTATTCACAAATAAAAAGCACTTTATTTCTTCAAGATATTCTTTTTATAGTAATTGATTAATGCAATTCCTGGAGGGTAGGATTTGGAACAGTAAAATTCCAAAGTGAGTGAAAGTGTTAGTTTCTCAATTGTGTCCAACTCTTTGCGACCCCATAGACTGTAGCCCGTCAGGCTCCTGTCTGTGGATTTCTCCAGCAAGAATGCTGGATGGATAACCATTCCCTTCTCCAAGGGATATTCCTGACCCAGGGGTCAAACGGGTTTCCTGAACTGCAGGCAGATTCTTAATTGCCTGAGCCACCAGGGAAAGCCCAATCTCCCCCGACCCCCACCAAGAAAGAAATGAAAAGTCTTGTTGAGGAAGATTTATGGGAAATGGGTAGGAGTTATTGGAGAGTGGCAAAATTCAGCATCAGGGTTCTCAGTTGAGCACTGAGAACTGTCTGATGAAGACTGATTTGATTTCCAAGCAAGTGTGAGCTCCTAACTGAACTATCAGTCTGAGCAAGGACATCAGCCTGGGACATCAGTTTATCCATTGGGAAGAAAAATCTATAACTGCTCAAAACTCATGCCCATCAGCATGCAGTATGCTGAATAATATTAAACTTCCTTCTGATATTTATATCAGAACTTTGTATTTATAAAGCAATGTGTTGATTGTTAATTCAAAGTAAGCCTTCAGATTCAACCGACATTAAATCTCTTACTCCACAGCCATTTCTGAGATACTGTGAGTGTTTACCTGTATTGTTTGGATTTTCAGATCTTTGGCTACTTTTCCTCTGAAGAAGATTCTCTTATTAACCAAATGGATGAAGAAAATTTGGTTTTCCTCGTTTCTAGAAAACAGCGAGTTGTAATTTCAGGTGATAATTTAATTTCCCTAACAAATTAACATGGGTTTTAATATTTTCTCAAAAATAAATAGTGGGAATACAACATTTCCATTGAACCATTTTCCATCATATTTACTTGATCAGTAATTTACAACAAGAGAGGGGAGTGACAGTTTCAAATGCAGTATCAGAAGAAACTTGCAGTCGAATTGGAAGTATTATTGTTGCTCTGAAGGACCTTAAGTAGGGAATATGAGGAGGGAAAATTCCCATTTTTCAGAAATTGTTCAGATCTCAAGTTAAATGTCTCCACAATGTCACCTCAATAATGTGTGCTCCAGTACCAAATGGATCAATCACATTTTAAAAAATATATATTCTTAAAATTGATTTTCAAGTTTTCACTTACTGGAACTCTTCCCAAGCTCCAACCCTTGATTATCTTATGGAAGTTAGCATTAACACCTCTCAAACTGTGAATTTGGGTCAATAACAGAGGAGTGTTAGCTCAGTTTGAGGTCTCCAGTTTAGATATGTCATTTGCTTTAAAATTTGAGCCTGGGTCCCATGAACTCATTTCCCTGTCCACTACTGAAGCCATGGGTTTTCTTTCTTTTCTTCCATCCAGGGAGGGAGAAGTCCAGGATGTGGAAAGAAATCCTCCAGAATCTGTCTCTGTCCTCAAGCATTTCATCTCAAATTCTGAGATGAAGGGCATAGTCTAGATCAAATCTGGTGTTCTTTTAAAAAAATAAAAAAAAAACAACCCTGAACTTACTTCAGTCCTTTGTGAACAAAACCCACCCTGGTTTTTGACCCTTCCTTAGCCCAACGATAGAGCTCACTAGAGCCTAAACTCTGGGCTTCTCCATGCGAACTGTCATCAGAGAATAAAAGCCAGGGAGGAGCGGTGATGCTGCTGTCATCCCTTACTGAGGAGGGGCCAGTGACCAGGGGAGACGTGTTTCTGGCCTCCTAAATTAGCATTTCAAAAGCATCTTTATAGATAGCTGTTGCGTTCTATAACTTGTTTATTCACTCAACAAATAGTTGTTAAGGTCTACTTTTAAGTCATGCTTCCCTAGTGGCTCAGTGGTAAAGAATCTGCCTGCCAATTCAGAAGACACGGGTTCGATCCCTGGGTCGGGAAGATCCCCTGGAGAAGGAAATGACAACCCACTCCAGTATTGCTGCCTGGAGAATTCCATGGACAGAGACGCCTAGCTGGCTACAGTCCATAGGGTTGGAAAAGAGACATGACTTAGTGACTAAACAACTTTGTGAACTAGGTGACTTTCTAAGTGCTGGGAACACAGTGGTGAACGAGCAATCATAAATCCCTGACCTCATGGAATCTATATTCTAATGGGGGAAGAGACAATTTAAAAAAAAGTGAGTAAATTAAGCACTATGAAAAAAATAATAAAGTGAGCAGATTGTGGAGAAAAATAAAGCAGGAGTGTGGGAGGAAGTTGGTTTGGACATGAGAACATGTGCTGGGACTTTAAACAGGGTAGTTGGGAAATACCTGGAGGAGATATGAGAGTAAAGCACACACTCCAAGCTGGAGTGGAGTGGTGGGGGAGGGAGAACAGCAGAAGCGGGGGAGGTTAGAGCAGCATCAGCGGTGAGGGCACTGATGTCCAGGGCCTTGTGGCCACACTGAAGACTTCTGAGACAAAGCTGTGAGAGGGCCTGGCCTGAGTTACACTTCAACAAACATCCTGGCTTCTGTGATTAAAGTGGTCTGTAGAGGGGAAGAAATGGAAGCAGAAAATATGATGGTGGCTTGGCATAAAATATTCTCAACGGCTTTTTTTTTTTTTTCATATTGACCCCTCCAAGGAGTCTTTTGGAACTTTTTTCCTAATTGCAGGAAAATCCATCCCCAACTCCCTCTCAACCTCATTCCCCCAACCTTCCGCCATTTTAACGCCTCGGATACTGTGTCTCTGCCTATGTACTGTATGTACCTCTGAACTTTGACACAGAGAGTAAGAGTTGTTTACATGCCTTGCCCACCAAGAACCAATTTGTACCCTTTTGGAGAAAATAATTTCTCTGTTGAGAATGTCTGGGTTAGGCAGATAATACTGGAGTATGAAATTTGTTCCCTTGCTTTTCCTCTCTAAACATTTGCAATTATAAAAACTTGATTTAAATCATCCTGGGAAGAGGCGCAATATGTGTGGCTTTATCATTCAGCACATAGGCGAAGAAACATGAAAGTGTTTTCTCCAAAATGCATAAAGTAAAAAAAGAGAAAGCCTAAAACAGTATTAAGGCAGTTTCATTTTTTTGTGCTGGAAAGCCTGAGATAGTATTAAACTTTCGTTCTTTGTAAATCACATGGTGACAGTTCAAAGAAAAAATTCCTGAATGTGAAGATCTTTAAATAGAAATCATTCTAAAAGACATTTGGGAAACTCATTCTTGAAATGTGCACTTGGAGGTGGGGCTAGGTTGAGATCTTAACAACTTCTATGGGAAGTCATGGACCACGTTTAGTTGGAAAGCATTAAAAAGTCAGATTAGTATCTCTAAGGATAATTAAAAAGCGATAGTTGCTCGTTTTATTGGTTTTATTCTACTTTAGTTTTAAAGTAACTAGAGCCTTTCTGGCTTAACGTTGGTTGTTTCCTTTTTCTTTTCTGATTAAAACTCTAACAAGTGACTTTTAGGGTCTTTACTGCTAGGAGCTGAAATGAGTGTGTGCCATTCACAGGGAGTAGAAGACGGGATGTGATTAAATGCATTGTCAAGATTCCTCAGTTGGATTTACTAATAACAGCTTCTCAGAAAGGAATGATAACAGTCTTCAATAGCCAGGTAATTTGAGAGCTTGGTTTCCTTCCTCTCCTACCTTTCTCTTTTGTCTATGCATTACGCCTATGTATCAGATGCAGCAGAAACCATAACCATATTTAAGAATTATTCCAAGAAACAAAGCCAAGTGTTATTGAAACAAGAAGCTTGCTCAACCCCAGAGCAGCTTCTGAGAATTTAGTAACCACATTTGTCATTGTTGCTCGGGGTATCCTATTGAACCACGTGCATCAACACAATTAAAGGATGCCCTTAGATAATTTCTCAAATAAAATGATAAAAATTCACGTCAAGTGATTTTGTCATAATACTACCAAGTAATAAAAGGTTCCAACAAGAAACCTTGTGCTTGAGGTTTAAAAAAAGGCTCAGATGCTAGCTCCTCTATTTCACCATCCTATATGTTAAGCAGGGAACTTAATGAGCCAACATACATCTTTTCATGTCTCTTTTTCTCATATTTGTAAAATGAGGACAACAAGAATCAGTCCCCTTGCCCTCAGAGCACTGTAGTGAATATCAAATGAGATAATGAAAATGGAAAATTTTTAGGGCATTACTATTATTAATGTCATTTCTTTCTAAATTTATGTTTTTGGACTTCTATTTTAAAAATATGAGGGATTGTAAGGAATGTATGATGACATGATAAAATATGATATAGACAAGTGTTTGGTGTTAAATATACAAAAATTGATTTAATTATTAATTTATTTTTAAGTAAAGTCAAGCTTTATACAAATAAAATATATTTAAAATAATTATCACATGATTAAAATTTCAACAATGATTTTCAGCCTTTCAGTGATTTTCATCACAGGCAGCCAGACTGCGTCAAAGAGGACTGCCTGCACCCAGAGGTGCAGCAGGAGATTCTGAGTGCAGGTGTGGATGGAGACTGGCTCCCCCTACTGAGCTCCACCACAGCTATGTATGTTACTTCTAGGCCCCAATTCCTCCTTATCCAGACCAGAGAACATCTCTCCCTAGGTAGTTGTGCTGTTTGCATGATTTAATCAACATAAATCACTTGGCTTCGTTGTAAACCCTTAGTAAATAATGACAATTATAATTATGAACAAATAATGTGAAAATAAAAATGGATTTGCCTCATTAAGTAGGCTTCTTGTGGCTCAGCTGGTAAAGAATTTGCCTACAATGCAGGAGATGGGTTCGATTCCTGGATTGGGAAGATTCCCCGGAGAAGGGAAAGGCTACCCACTCCAGTTTTCTGGCCTGGAGAATTCCATGGACTGTACAGTCCACTGGGTCACAAAGAGTTGGACACTCACTCATTAAGCATGAAAACCTTCCTCAGTCTCTTTTTTTCTCTATGCATTATTATCCTTTTCCTTTTTTTTTTTTTTTACCTTTAATTCCTCAAAAATAGAACTAATATGGTATCTAAAGAAAAACAGTGAGGAGAAAAATTATGATGTTCATAATGAAATAGTTTAGGATTATGTGAAATAAATGAGATGGCATTATCAAATTTCCAGAGATGCATGTGTGTGTCTCTTTCTTTCATATACACATAGGATTATGAAAATTTTAGAGCAGATAAGGGAATTTTAAAGTGACTTCCACTAAAGATAGAGAGAAATAGAAGAGGAATTTCTCTAATCCCTTTATTTTTTCCTTTCAAAAACGGTCCTGGTTGGAAAAGTATTTTTGAACTCTTCAGATAAAAGACAGTCTGTGATGACCACAACTAACAGTTTGAGTAATCTCTTTGATTCGCATTTTCTTCTTTTCACATAATCCATCCTTCTAGAAAGCCATTTTCTAAACTTCCCCAAATACCATTTGAGCATGCAAAAGAAACTAGGTCATTAATAAACTTCAGACCCTTACCTTTACCTTGGGAGCAGTTAACATGTCTTAAGGGTATAACAGGGCTTACCTGGAGGCTCAGTGGTAAAGAACAAGTGCAAGAGACACAAGAGATGAGGGTTGGATTCTTGGGTTGGGAAAACACTATGGAGAATGAAATGGCAGCCCACACCAGTATTCTTTCCTGGGAAATCCCATGGACAGAGGAGCCCGATGGGCTGGAGTCCACGGGGTCACAAAAGACTTAGACACGACTTAGCAACTGAACAACAACAAGGGTATAAGAGGCTGCTCATGCACTTACTAGCTCTCCTTACATAAATCTATGATTCTTCACTAGTATAATACTTAGGATATTATATTCACTCAATACATATTTATTGGGGCTTCCCTAGTGACTTAGATGGTAAAGAATCTGCCTGCAATGCAGAAGACCTGGGTTCAACCTCTGGGTTGGGAAGATCCCCTGGAGAAGAGAATGGCAACCCACTCCAGTAATCTTGCCTGGAGAATTCCATGGACAAAGGAGCCTGGTGAGCTATAGTCCATGGGATCGCAAAGATTAGGACATGACTGAGTAACCAACACATACACATATATTTACTGAATAAAAGAGAAAACCCACTAGATAGAATGTTCTTAAATCTCAGTAACTTGAGAGATAACTTTCAAATGAAATGCTTTTTTTTTTCCTATATCAATCTCTATTCATATTGACCTATTTACCTTTCTGGCCATTTGCTGTTAGCATTATTTTGCAGTCCCAAATTTTAGTATCAGAGGTTGCTCTGAATAGTTAAGGAATGTGAGGAAGTGTGCAAATAAAAGGGACCAAATAATTATAAAGTTTAAGAGCACAGTAACTGGGCTTAAAGATAAGACGCAGAAGCATAAAGTTGCCCAAAGCGAACAGTGCATTATTCCACAGAGACAGGCTTTTCAGAAGCAGGGGGAACCAGAAGACTCACAGAAGGTAGAAATGACAATGGAGATTAAACCAAGGAGATACCATAGTGCTTTATAGCCAGCATTTTCATCTTTAATCATAGTGCCAATGAGGGTTCATTATTCTCTTCCTTTTTTTTAATAGATGAAAGTTCAGACCAGTACCAATGTTACAGTAAGTACTTTTTCAAATTCTTAATCAAGTTAAGATGATTGATGATGATTCTTCCATGACTAATCAAAATCTCAGTGAAGAGCCTGAATAGGCTCTGAGAATAAGATGTTTTCATAGGTTGTAGTTTTATCTTTATTGACTAGGATCCAAACTAAACCTTGAGCAACAGCAAAGAGGATACAGATCTTGTTTTCTAAGTTAATTTGCTTGGAAATTGATTATTCCCTGAAAGCTTCAATTTAAAAGCTTTGGCTGCTTTTCTAAGTGCTCAATATTAAGGAATGTTAAAAAAAAAAATGAGCAAAACCCACCCATTGTGAGGACGAGAAACTAGTCAGTGATAGTTATTTGAAAACATTTTAAACTTGAAAACAGTATAAAAAACTTGAGTGCAATTTTGTAATTGATCTAATCCATATTACTAATTGGAACAGTAATCCTGTGGCAAATGTTGTAAAGCTATGGTGACTTCCCACTGTAGAATCCGTGGCTTCCCACGGTGGCTTTAAGAGGGTCAGGGAATGGTTGGCTTTCACCTCGCCTGTATGCACTGAAATGCACGGAGGTACCAGGCAGAGGAGTCTCTGAGTCTTTGTTTCTTAAACTTTCTTAAAATTCCTAATGGGTTTTACAGAAGATTCAGGGCATACCTGGACTCCTGGAGCAGTTGCTGGCACAGACACACTCACCAGTGGGAGCCTTTGTTCCTGTAACAATGTGTGCTGTCAGTGACAGTATGGGTCCAGGCCACGCCAACCTGGTGGCTTTTGGAAGGCAGGAGGCAAACCTGTTGGCCTCAGGTTGATCCCTGACCAGATGATCACCAAGGTCTTATCCAGCTAAAAATGTTACGCATGAGCGCAGGGCCAGAGAACTTGCTTAATCGGTGCCGTAAATCTAGCCTTACCTCCTATGAAGAAGTGTTCTCATGTAGAAGAACAGTGCAAGAAGATGATTGCTTGGCCAGTGGCTATGTGCTTCCAGGGAGCCGTGCCAAGGCCCTGGCTGTGCCATTCTCCAGCGGAGGGTGCTGAGAAACTCAGGGTAAAAGGGAAAAAGATGAGACCCTCTTGTCAAGACATCAAAAAAGAGATACTGTGTGGCTCCTCTGCAAATAAGGGGGCAAAACAGTGCTTTTAATGTAACTAATCTACCCCTTAGAAGCCAGTCATTATGTGATAGAACAAAACACAATATAGTCCAAAACACAACATTCCATGTTTTTCCATCAGGATACCTCCTGGATTACAGGATGTGATTACCTCTCACAGCTGAAACGAATTGTATCTCCAGCGGAGGGTGCTGAGAAACTCAGGGTAAAAGGGAAAAAGATGAGACCCTCTTGTCAAGACATCAAAAAAGAGATACTGTGTGGCTCCTCTGCAAATAAGGGGGCAAAACAGTGCTTTTAATGTAACTAATCTACCCCTTAGAAGCCAGTCATTATGTGATAGAACAAAACACAATATAGTCCAAAACACAACATTCCATGTTTTTCCATCAGGATACCTCCTGGATTACAGGATGTGATTACCTCTCACAGCTGAAACGAATTGTTGCTACTACCGAAAGGACCATTATTGTCTGGGATTATAAAGCTCAAGGGAGCAGCCAGGTACTGTGTTAAGGGAAATATTCAAAGAAATTGGATTGTCTTTTCCATACAGGTAGGATATGAGCAACTCACTTTCTCTATTGAACATCAATTTCCTCATATATAAAATGAAAGTGAAGTGAAAGTTGCTTAGTTGTGTCTGACTCTTTGCAACCCCATGGACTATACAGTCCATGGAATTCTCCAGGCCAGAATACTGGAGAGGGTAGCCATTCCCTTCCCCAGAGGATCCTCCCAATCTAGAGATCGAACCCAGATCTCCAGGACTGCAGGCAGATTCTTTACCAGCTGAGCCACCAGGGAAGCCCATAAAATCAGGAAGAACTCAGAACCAACTATTTGGCATCGCTACAAAGTAAGGGTCTGCCACCTCACTTGAGCACTCATTGTCTTCTATCAACTTGTTTCTGATTCTTACCAACTCACTTTCCCACTCCTTGCAAGTGTTCCCTTTCAGCAGATTAACTTCTTCCTGTTTCTGAGAATTCTGAGTCTGGAAGGTTTGTCCTCTTTCAAATTCCAGCCTTAATTAAGCTTTAACTAAGAATGCAACACTACTTCCTTCCTTTCTTTGTTCCTCTCTCTAAAAACAAAATCTGACACTCTCTGTATCCAACACCCCCCATCCTCTCCTGCCTTGTCTAGAACAAGGCTTCTTCCCTTTCTTTCCCTCTTTTTTTTTTTTTTTTTGACATTATTCTCTTCTCTTAGGATACTCCTTTTCAATCTCCTCTGAATCCTCCTCTCAACCAATTTAGATCCCAGATCCAAGGTCAACTTCCATGACTATGGGACCCAAAGTGACCTCTTCAGTAACTCTATCACAGCGCTCTGGCTTATTTTTTAAAGTGTACATCCCATTATCTGGAATTATCTGTTTTATTCATCTGTCTCCCCCAACTGGGATAGTAGTTCCACAAAGTCAGAAACTTTTGTTCATCACTAACAGCCAGTGCCTAGAATGGTTCTTGCCATATCGTAGGTGCTCAATAAATATTTGTTGAATGACTGAATGAACCTGCCAATGTTCAAGTTTTATTCATTCTATAGGAAACAAGAGAGATTTAAAATTTTTTAAATACTTTTTTCTTCTCTCTTAGGTAGGAACTAAGTTCCAAGAAAGCAATGGCTATATAGCTTAGTGAACCCAGTTTGATAATACAGAGCCAGCATGATAGATGCTTGCTGAATATTTCCGGATACATAACAGCCAGTGCCTAGAATGGTTCTTGCCATATCGTAGGTGCTCAATAAATATTTGTTGAATGACTGAATGAACCTGCCAATGTTCAAGTTTTATTCATTCTATAGGAAACAAGAGAGATTTAAAATTTTTTAAATACTTTTTTCTTCTCTCTTAGGTAGGAACTAAGTTCCAAGAAAGCAATGGCTATATAGCTTAGTGAACCCAGTTTGATAATACAGAGCCAGCATGATAGATGCTTGCTGAATATTTCCGGATACATATAGATGTTAGGATATTTTTCTCCTTGTAAAGTAATTGGGACTTTGATATTAGATTTGCCTATTTACCACTCATTTTTATTTCAATGGTCTTTTAACACCTGAACTTTTTTTTTGCTTCCTGTTAATATTTCCTTACAAATTCAAGACAGGAATATTCATAGTACTATATCAGAAAATCTCATGATTTATTGGGCCAAAGATAGATACCTCACACTTTTCTCCAACAAAACACCCAAAAGCACAGTGCTGGGCTCACAGCAAGTGTTTATTAACTTCTACTTAGTTAACTTTTTTTTTTTTCAAGTTCCTTTAACAGCAGGAGTATCTAAAATGAAAAACATCAGAAAAGTAAAAATCTTATAAAGAGTAAGAGCAATATTTAAATTTAATATTTAGATATTTAGAGCAACACAGTAACATTTAAAGCATTCTTCTGTTTCTAGGAAAACTATTTTGTCATAAAACCTATGGATCATTGCCTCCTCTGTGTGTGTGTCGTGTCTCTGCCTGACCAACTCTGCCGAGATGACATCCTCTTGGGGGATGATGGTGGTTTTGTGAGCAAATTCACAGTAAATAGTGAAGACTTTGGATTAAAGCAGGCAAAATCAAAAAAAAGATTACAGAATCAGGTCTTAGACTCAAAGAACTTCAAAAGGTAAAGATATTATATGGATATTCCATAGTTTAAAAATAGACATTGTTCAAGTATTTATATAATGAAAATAATATGCCAGACCTCATGGTAGATATTTTAAATACAAAGCTGAAAAAGAATTTCTTTTTTGTTTTTTTCACCTCAAGGGACTTCCATTATAACAGGGAAGACAGGAAAATCAGCAACTGAAATCCCTATTTCAAATGCTATTGACAGTTAAAATCTATAGATACTTGAATGAATTAAAGAATTCAATGAAAAATTAAATCATACAAAAGGAAAAGGTACATATGACTTTTTACTAGTATTTAAATATACAAGAAGATTCTAAACATAAAAACAATGGATACAGGACTCAAAAAGTTTGATAGATTTGACTATACACAAAATCAAAAGATAATATCTTGAAAATAAATAGCAAACTGGGATAAATATAAAAATATGACAGATGGTGGGTTACTAATCTTTAATAGGTATTAGAATTCAATTAAAAAATAATAATTTCTCAAGATAAAAACTGGCAAAGATGATGAACAAATTATTTACACACATACCCACACAGTAGAAATAGTCAATGAAAGTTTCAAACTGATCATCAGGCAAAAATGCTAACTACAGATATCTCCAACTGATGAGATTATGGGTGATTTGTATTGTCTTCTTTATAATTGTAGTGTTTTTGAAGTTTTTAGAGTAAGGTATATATTAATTTTATTAGCAGAAAAACAGACTTTTTACTAAATACAACCTTTTTATTAATCAAAGAAGTGCAACTTAAAGTCATATACAACTTCTCACTTATAAAATTAGAAAAGATTTAAAATGGGTACAATGCTGTGAGATAGGTATTCTCGCTTACTACTTGTGGTGAAAAAATGAATTGAATCCCTTTCGGGAAAGCAGTTTGCGCAGATACATCAAGGATCTTAAAAAACATTTATACATTGAGACCTGTGATCCCCATGTGTTTAAAAATTTAAGCATGATTATCGCAGCATTATTTCTAATAATGAAACATCCAGTGTCCAACAATAGGGGAATGATTAATTAAATAAGGAATCATTTAAATAAATAACCCATGCATTATATAAATGTGTAATATAATATAAATTCTATAAGTATATTTACATATTTTAAAAGTGTCTATACATGTGTAATATATTTATATGTAAACTACATTTTTATCAGAGTCTTAAAAAATATTTAAGGCATCAAAGGCATGNGTTTGGGTGAACTCCGGGAGTTGGTGACGGACAGGGAGGCCTGGCGTGAGTCGGACACGACTGAACTGATGCAAATTTAACTTAAAAGTTATAATTGAATATGAAACAGCAAGTTAAAATGATTATTCTTATTTTTATACTCAAATTATATTACCTGTATAACTAAAATAGCAAAGTGTATAAGTTGAAAACTTAAAAAGGAAAAAAATTAGAATTTTTTGTTTTAATAAATTGAATAAATTCAAACCCAAGGATATTGATTTTGTGCACAAAAACGTTCTTCAGACATGAAACTCAGATTGGTAGGAACAAGCCAATTTGCTCTATTTCATAAAGAATGGGAAAGAGGCAGTTGTTAAGGGGGGAAGGATGACCAGAATGGATTGTGGAGGAACAAGAGGGTGAAGGGAGAGGAAGAGGAGAGTTGCCAAAAGAGCTGGAGAGAGAGGTGTAAAAATGACTTTTAAAGTCTTAATTGCTCTCATCATTCCTGCAAAAGAATTTCAACACAAAGCAACATTACTTTTTTCTTTTTAAATCAACTTTATTGAGGTATAATTTACATACATAAAATGCACTCACTATAAGTATACATACTGATGACTTTCGACAGATGTATACTCCTGCATACCCACCATCACTATCAAGATACAAAACTTTTCCATCACTCCCCAAAATTCTTAAGTGTCTCTTCAACCCTGACCCCCACCATTGATCTGATTTCTACCATTATAGGTTAATTTTACCTATTCTAGAACTTCATATATATATATATATATATGCTTTTAACTTCATATACATATATTAATGTATATGTATGTATGCTTTTGTGTCCGACATTTCATTTGACATCATGTTTTTCAAAGTTAACCATGTTTAGGTATCAAGCAGTCATTCTTTTTTTTAATTGCTGAATATTATTCCATTGTAGGACTTCTCTGGTGACTCAAATGATAAGGAATCTGCCTCAGGTTCTATCCCTGGATCTGGACAATCCCCTGGAGAAGGGAATGGCAACCCACTCAGTCTTCTTGCCTGGAGAATTCCATGGACAGAGGGGCCTGGCGGGCTATAGTCCATGGGGTCGCAAAAAGTCAGAAACAACTGAGCGCCTAACACACACACACACACACACACACACACACACACGCATTCCATTGTATGGATCTGTTTATCCATTCACCTGTTGACAGACATTTGGGTTGCTTCCAGTTTGCGCCCATTATAAATAAAACTGTTATGAAAGTGAGAATACAAACCTCGTTTAAAGCATATTTTTTCATGTCTCTTGGGTAGATACCTAGAAGTGGAATTGTTGGTCATTTGTTTAAAAAATCTTTGCCTGAGAACCTGCCGAACTTTTCAAAGCAGTTGTATCATTTTACCCTCCCCCTTACATGTTTCCTCAGTAATTTCTGGAATCAAGATTTGTTTTGAGTAAGACAGTATCTTCAATGGCCTCAAGGTGGCCCCAGTACATCCCCGTGAATGCAAAAGATACTTTAACTGGAGGAAAGGAAGCCGAATCCATAAGTGACTTTGTTTTCTGCATGTAGTCTTTCTGTAACTTTCCAGGGCCCGGTGGGCAGCACTCCTTTGAACCCAGGAGTCTCTCTTTCAGGGAGAGAGTTACTTTGGTCTGCCCATCAACTGATGTGGAGTCAACCTGGTCCCACTTCTGCCCCGGGGTGATGGAGAGAAGGTCACAGGTCCACCAGCAGCGGTGGTAGCAGCTTACCGATCCGGGCAGTTAAAAACATCAGCTATTCAGAGCTCTGGGGAGGGAAACGGAACTCGGAAAGACGCCTCTTGATGACAAACCTGTCCCCTTCCCCACTTCAGTCCCTAAGTAGCTTCTCTCTCCCGTCTTTCACTCTAGACTTTCGAGGAAAGGAAGAGGAACTCCCAAGCCTCTTTGTCTCTCAGATGAGGCTGCTGAAGGGCCCAGCCACCCTCAGGCCCAGTCATCGTCCTCACTGAACAAAGCTGCCACACGTACAACCTAGAAAAGCGTGACATGGGAAAGAGACCAGGTGGGGCAGAGGGCGGGAATGAGACGCACTGGTTTGGTAGGAGCCGAGGTTATAAAGTGGACTGAGGCGGCCTCCTCCTTCCTCGGGGAGCAGCTGGTGGCGGCAGACCTGGGGCAAACCTTATCTGCCTGATTCCCCATCTCAGTGCGGAAGGTGAAGACTAGAGGTGGACTTCTGACAGGGAGGCCTACACTCTCGCTTCTCCCACGCAAGGCCACTCAATAAAGATGCCATTTCCCAGGCTTCCTTGCGCAGGGAAGGCCAATGATATGCGAGCAGGTGGGTCACGTGGCAGCCCCTCCGGACTCTTTAGAGAGATGTTCTTGCGCCTGTTTCCCCCACCTTCATCGCTTTCTCCCTCCGCTGCCTGGAATATGATGGATAGATTCTGTGAATCCTGCAGGAGGGGGCTACACCCCAGGAGGGGTTTGGAAGGAGCCGACTGCCCCCTGCTTAGGACTTTGGGGCGCAGAGCTGCTTTGCCAGTGCTGAACAGCCCCCACCCTCCTTTTATTTGAGAAACAAGGTTCCCCCTGGTTTAAGCCACTGTTTAGTATTTTTGCTTTTAGAGCCAAACCTCATCTTAAATAATGATAGAGCTAAGGGAGGAAATAAAGCTGGACAGGGAAGCAGATTCCAGCTGGTGATAAATCGCAGAGCCTGAGGGGTCTATGGGGAACCAAAGGCTGAGGACAGAGGGGAGGAGGCAGAGAGCTAGGGCGACCAGTGACCAGAAGATCATCTGGTCTGGAGGCTTTTCAGACCAGCCCGGGGACCGGCTCAGAATCGGCGCAGCTCTGCAGGGGAAGGGCTGCAGCGGACTTGAAGGGAGTAATCAAGGAGAAGCGTCCATGCCCCCTGCTTCTCACCCACTCTTCCTTCCTGCACTGTTTGAGCTGGGGCGGATTTTCACCATTAGCCGATTTTGGAGTTTTCTTTTCTACCCAAGACTGGACATTCTGATTGCCGATCTCAGACTGAATATTCACTTGAGTGATCACAAGCCCTGAAGGAGATCAGAGGGAACAACGGAGCGTGGGACCCAGCAGCGTCGTCCTCTTGAGGCAGAGAAGATCTGCACCCTCTAAAACCCTTCCACCCCAATTCACTCATGCAGCCACCACACAGATCTACTGAAGTGCCAGGAACTGTCTAGGCATTGAGGGCAGGATAGTATATAAAGCACCAAAAATTTCTGCCCTTCTGGAGCTACCATGCTAATAAAGGAGAGAGATGCCACACAGAATAAATAAGAAAAATATAAAGTATGTTATAAAGTGGTCAGTGCAAAGGAAATAAATCTCAGAAAGGAGATAGGAAGTCAGAGGTTAAATTCCACTTAGGGCAGCTAGGAAAGGCCTTACTAAAAGGCAGCATTTATGTAAAGATCTTTTTAAATGTTGGAGGGACACAGTGGAGAGAAAATATAGTTGTGGGTTGCTGATGTCATGGGTATTCATTTACCAACACGTGTGTGCCTGCCTATGTGTGTTCATGTGTGATGGACATCATGTGTGATGGACATTGGAAGTGGTTCCACAGTCCAACAGACCAGGGTGAGGTGTCTGGGATGGAGACAGAGTGTGAACCAGTCTGAGCCCCGCCCCAGACCGAAAGTTGGGCCAAGAATGGGGCCAAGTGCTTCCAGCTCTGGGCAGCATCAGTAACACCTCCTCCCAGGCTGGCACTATCTGAGAAGGAGGATGGGCCCCAGAGATTGCTGAGTCTCCTGTGTCTGGCCCTGCGGTATCAAGAGCCAGGGACAGTGCAGGGAAACCACAGCTCCCCCCTTGCCCACCCGCCACCTCTGCCACTTTCCACTCTCCACAGGCAGATGCGTCTGGTCTGATGAGGATTTTTCCAGGCTGGGCTGGTGGGCTGACCCGGCAGTGGCCATGAGGTCAGGGCAGGGACTATTCCAGGGGCGATGAGGTGTGTCCCGGGGCCCCCATGGCTGGGGGCAGGAGACATGGGTCAGGGAGCAGCTTTGCCAGGAGCAGGTGGAGGTAGGGAATGGGGAGGTCTCTGGTGCTCCCAGCCCACATCCTGTTTTTGGATGGGCCCCAGCATGTGCTTTCCTTTGGACTTGATCCAGGCTGGTGTCTCCCCACCCAGGCCCAGTCCCTAGGGAACTCCGGCACTCCCGAGCATTAATCTAGGGTTTTTCCAGGCGGGGCAGAGCTGGAGCCAGTGTGGGTGAAGGAGACATTTCCCACCCCTTCTTGAAATCAGGCCAGGGGTCCCCATCAGCACATGGAAAACCAGACAGGACCCCATGGCCATAGAGGAGAGAAAGTGTCACCAAAGAGGTGAGTCCTGGTATGGCTGCCACCAGCCCCACACGAAGCCCTAGGGACTGTCAGGCCCTGGGAAGTCCAGGCAGGCTAGAACTGGAACAGTTCCACCATGAGCTTCAGAACATGGGCTCCAAACCAGTGAAGCTGGGTGTGAGGCCAGGACCGTCTCTTTCTTGCTGCGTGACTGTGCCTTAGACCCTCTGAGTCTTAGCTTCCCATCCCTGTCAGGAGGATGAAATTAGCTAATTCTTATGATGAGTGGGGCCTGGGGCCCAACCCAGAGCAACTGCACAGGCGAAGGAGGAGAATGGTGTGGGTCCAGACTCCTGGAAAGGCAGAGAGGACAAATGAGCACTTAACCTGCGAGTGTCCCCTCCCTGGCTGCTCAGGTCACCCTTGGTCATCCTAACTGCCCTTCTCTAAGGGACAGCTTCTCCGGCTACCTAGAGCAGTAGAAGGTGACTCAGTTCAAAGCCTTGTAAGGGAAAAGAAACCTTTCCATTTACTTTTCACATTATAAAATGACACGCGCATTACAGTAAATCTGGAAGTTACAGAAAAGCAGGAAGGAAGCAAAAGCTTTTATTCAAGTCCCAAGGCCAGACACCCTTGATACCCTAATGTTTTTCCAAAAGGAAAATTTTTCTGGGCTTGAGCTTTTTTGTTTTCTGTGACATGCTTGGGACCTCAGCATTAAGATGTAGAGCTGGAAGGGAACTTGGGGATCAGCTGGCCCAGGCTGCTCAGCTGACAAGCCAGGAGACTCTGGCCCAGAAGAACTAGGGACTTGTAATGTCAGAGCTTGAAGAAGAGTTAGCAGGTGTCTGTTGCTGCTTAAAATACCAGTGCCACCAATACCAGCATCAAACCCTGCGCCAGCCCTGAAGACCGCCTTCAGGGGGGATAGTCACTTGACAGTGGATCTAGGCCTTCCAGTTAGGAGAGTCTGTCGGACATGGGCTTCCTTCAACAAGGATGTAGCTCTGGGTAGCCCCATTCCTCATTTACAGT
>SJXQ01000919.1:202724-226520 GCA_006408695.1 Aepyceros melampus | reverse complement strand
GCCTGCCCAGCAAGGAACAGATTAGGAGTCTTGATTCAAAGAGGAAATAGACTCAAGAGAGGTTGAGTGACCTGCCCCCGGCCACAAGGAAAGAGCTGTCCTTTAAGACTTCTGCCAAAGGGGCCTTGGTCTGTGGGCTGAGGTTCTCTGCAACTCAGAAGAAAGAATGGGGACGGGAGGACCTCCATGGGCTATGCCCCACCTTGAAAAGGGAGAGGAGGAAGAAGGCGTTGTGGGCACCACCCCAAAGTGATTTGAAGAAGGGAAACATTTCCTCTTTCCACAGACACACCCCTCAAAGGGTGGTCAGGCCTGCACTGGCACATCCCCATGGGCACAGGGCCCTTGGCATGGGCATACACTGTGTCTCAGGTCTGGGCCAGCCTAGAGGACAGGCTTCCTTCCCGGAGTCCCCTCCCCCAGCCCATGCTGGGATCCAGCCCTGAGGGGGTCTGTGCACTACTAGGGCTTCAAGATAAAAGGTGAGGGGACCCCATTTTCATTCAAAACCCCATCCAACAGTCTTTTGGCTGACTCTGCATTTTGGACCCCAGGAGGGGCACTGCTAGCAGTTCCCCCGCCCCCTGGGCTATCTCTCCTATTGTCCAGGGAAAGAGTGGGCAGGAGAGGGAGTGGCAGAGGAGAGGAAGTCTCCCCAGGCTCCCCCAGACCCTAGAGCCGCTCCCCCGTTTCTAGGCATACATAGCAAATGTGTGGATGGAAACGAAAAGTCCGGACCCGGTCTTTCGGGGCTCCCATTCCCAGCTCCCCTCCCCGTGGCTTTCAACTTCCCTGCCCCCATTCCACAAATGGAAACAAAATAAGAATAAGAATGTGGCTTTTACACTCGTTTCCTCCAGTGTCTGTCTGGAGATGGGGGGAGGGTGCCCGCTGAGCTCTGCAAACTCCCGGGGCTGCAGTGGGCTGATTCGGGGGCGGGGATGGGTGTGAACAGATTGTATCCGCAGCTTCCAGGACAGGATGGAGATCTGGCCCAGGCCTCTTATCGCTCTTTCCCTCCAGCCTTCAGGATCAAAAACAGAAGAGGGGGCGTGGCTAGGGGAGGCCTTCCCTACGCCCCCTGCTGGGTGAAGGCGGGAGGTCCTGAAGCAGAAGCGGTGCTTCCTCCTCTACCTTCAGCCAGGGAAGAGGGGGTTACACCATGGCCCTGATCCGCCCTCCAGACTCCTCATACCCAGGGCTCCCCACCATACCCTCCCGGGGCTGCCTATTTGGATGGCAGACAACAGCCCAGCTGCAGGGTCACTCAGCTCGGCCACCTAACCACCAGCGCTGTTTCCTCAGGTGTAAAGGAGATAATGGCCCTCTCCCGGACTGTCGGGATTCGGATTTGTAAAACAGAGATAAGGTCCCAGGCACACAAGTGGGCGCTCCACAGATGTTAGCATCCCCTTCTCTCCAGCTCCTATCCACAAAAGGGTCACGATCCCTTTCCCCTGTCATAACACCCGGGTACCACAGCCACGAGACAGCGATGAGCGCACGCAAGGCGAGCAGCAGAGTGCATTACGTCGGCGATCTTGCCTAACCTCAGCCGTCTGAGGGAGGTTCTGCTTAGATCCCTGTTTTACAGACGAGGAAACACGCTCGGAGAGATTGTCACACTCAGTAAATGGCAAAGGCAGAACCCAAGCTACATAGCCTACTCCACAGCAACCCCTCCCACCCCATGGAATTCCCAGGGCAAGCAATAAAAAAAGGCAGGTGCGTTTCCTCTCCAGCCTAGACTAGCGATAAGAAATAGAGACCCTTCCCCCTCCAAACACACAACACAACCACAGACCCCTCCCCCTCACACATTCGGTGCCCTAAGTCACCTCCCCGTCCAGCACACAAACACATTGACACCCCTCCCGGCTCTGGATCTGATTCTCCTCAAACACACTCTGACCCTCTCACCCAATAATTTTAAGCCATTGACCCCCTCCCCAGCACACACCCAAACTTGACCTCCCCACCCCTAAAACACACCCAACCCTCACCTCCCTCCCAAAACACACACAACTCTGACCCTCCCCACAAGGCACACAGAATCCCAAGCCTCCACAGTAAATACCAGTCCTCAAGAGACCAAGCCCCCAGGGCTGGTTTGGAGGGGGGAGATCTTGTACCGTTCTTGGAACTTCCCACTCTGGCTTCCTGGGAAAGGGAGACGACAGCAGGACAAATACCCACCCGTTGCCACTGACGTAGAGAACAGTTCTGTCCTTCCACAGGCCACTGAGTCTCTGAAGCACACCCAGGGTCCAGCCTCCCCCCGCCCCAACTTGGCGAGAGGGATGGAAGGATGGAGGGGGCATTATCCAAACACCTTGTTGGTGGCAAGTGGGAGGAGGGGGCCTTCTGTGCCAGGCTGCCTGCAGAAAGGGTGGCAGGGGACCAGAGCATATAATCCCTCCTGGTGGGGACGGGGGCCACAGCTGTCTACCCTCGTGGGAAATGCCCGGCCCCCAGCACCAGCCCTCAGGTGGGGGAAGCGAGGCTGCCTCCAGGTCTGAACTTTGATTTGTCATGCTGCACTCCCCAGAGGTGAAAGCCAGGGTTACCAGGTCCCGCAGCCTTCCACGAGAAAGAGGGAGATGCTGGCTCCCTCGGGGTGGATGGGTAGGTTCCTGACCTAAGGGGAAGGAAAGTCAGGGAGAAGCTCAGAAGCTGGGAGTTTGGGTAAGCAGAGGTGTTGTTTACTAGGAAGAGGCAGGGAAACCCACTGGCTCACAGAGGGAGGGGGACAGGAAGGGGCATTGCTTAACCAGAAATGTGGGCACCCCACCCTGGGGGAAGAAGGTTACCAGGGTGGGAGGTGGGGTACCCGGAAACCCTCCCCACCCACCTCGAAGAAAGAGGAAGAAGCTTGCAACATTCAAAAAGGAGAGCAAAACACTCGCTTGTCCGGCACAAGATAGGGGTCAGGCCAGCACTCTGTGAGCCAGGCCCCAGGGGGACAGTGTCCAGGGCCCTGTTCCCAATCACCTGGGGAAGAGCAAGTTGTCCACCAGCACCAGGCTGAGCGCCCTCGGTTTCTCCCTCCCTAAAAACCCCATCCTGGCGGGAAGCAGACACTCCAGTTCCCACACAGGTCCCAGGCACCACAGACCCATCTGTCCCTTCTCCAGCATCCCCTAACTCAGAGACTGGCCTCTCCCATCACCGAGCACAGACTGAAGACCAGCCCAGAATTGTTCTGACTCCCAGGTTATGATGCTGCCTGCTGTGGCCCCTCCATGGGAGGAAACAGAAGGTGAGGTCTGAGGAGGCAGCATCCGCCTGCCCCCTGCCCTGGGGCACAGACGGTAGGGACCTAAAGGAACACAGACTTAGAGTCCCTGCTCTCAGCGCTGGTGGGGCTGGAGAGGGAGGGGGCCACCGTGCAAGCCAGAGGAGGCGAGCCAGGAAGGAGTGGCGGCGGTGGGCAGCCGGCCAGTGCGGGCAGTGAGGCGCCTAGCCAGGGCCTGCCCCAGGGACAAAGAGGCTCCCTGGCTCTGGGGAGAGTGTGCTGCCCCCACGCTGTGAAGGGGGCACTGACCCAGCCCAGCCAGGCGCACAGGGCAGCGGTGCCAGGCAGCTTGCCAGTGGCGTGGGAGAGGCGGTGGGTGCCCGGGGCAGGGTGTTCAGTCCCTGCCCGCCAGGAGAGGTGGGACACGTTTCCCAGGTCAACAGCTGACCGGCCAGGCCAGTCCGCCGTCCATGGCCCCCTTCTACGGCTTCCACCCCCTCCCGCCCCAGGCCAGGCCCCGGCTCCCTCCTCCCCCAAACCCTGGCCTGGCGCCCAGCTGGGCCCTGGGGGCCAGAGTTACTGTAAGCCGCCTGGCAGGACCGAGGTCTGGACTCTGCCAGCTGGCCTCAGTGCCGCCACCTCCCACTACCTGGCTCGGCCAGCCAGGGAAGGGTACCGAGACCCCCACCCAGCCAACAGGCGACCCCCCATGGCAGACGGTGGAGGCGGAGAGAAAACACAGGCCCTGCCAAGAGCAGGCCTGCACCCACAGCCAGAGTCCAGGCCTGTGTCCCCTCCCGGACTCTCCCCCCATCACCAGGCTGCCTGTGGGGCCCTCCCCTGCCCCAGCGCCCTCCCCACAAAGGGAAGCACCATCCGGCCTGGCCAGCAGTGAGGGGAGGGGGTGCTACTCAAGTCCCTTCTCTCAGAGGCACTGGATGGGGTGGGCTGGAGGTGGGGTGCTGTTCTCAGCAGACCAGCCATCCCCACCAAATGTCGAGAGGTTTGTTTACCCGCCTCCAGCCTCTTTGTCCAGTGCTTGGAGCTATTTATAAGGCCCTCAACGGCAGAGCACATGAGGGGGCGTGAGGGGCCAGAGGACAGTATTGTCTCAGCTCTCCACACTCCGTGCCACCTCCCAACCCAAACACAACCACGGTGATTAGCCTACCGGCCTTTCATCCTCAAGCCCCCTTGTCCAGCAGGTCCCCCTTGCCTGGAGGAGACCTGGCCGCTGAGGAAGAGATGTGCCCAGAGGCCCAGCCTCGGGCCTGCTGCCCTCCACGGCCCCCTCCCACGGCGCTCCCTGACCCCACTTACTGGCTGGGGATGGTGTGCTGTAGCCGCTGACTGGAAGCTGGTGCTGGAGAGTGGTCAGAGCGCCTGGCGGGGAGAGTCCACCCAGCATGGGGGGGAAGAAGAAGGCGTAAGGGGGCACCGGGTACCCATTGAGGTGCCCTCCCCCAGGTGTTGGGCAGGAGCTGCTGTTGCTGGCCATGCCAGGCGGCCACAGTCAGAAGCGCAAGCAGACAGTCTGGCGGGCTTCAGGCCGCCTCTCCTCGGGGCATGGGGCCTGGGCCCAGAGGGGGCTCGGGTGGTCAGCCCACCGCCCCTTCCGTCCCGAAGCTGCAGTCCAAGGTCAGCAGGCTAATCTCAGGTTCCTGGCGCCCCCACTCTAGGGGGGGCCGGTGGGCTGAGGGATGTCCCAAGAGCCAGTCCTTTGGTCAAGCGGTTCTGCGAGCTGGCACTTTCCCGGGAAGGTCCAGAGCGGGCCTTCAGGATGCCGAAAAGGAAGCCTCTCTTGGGTGGGCCCCGGCTAGGCGGCTGTGCGGGCCATGTCCCGTGATGCTGCAGAGAGAGAAAAGACAGGTGAGTGGGCACCGAGGAGCGGGCTCACGGGCATTCCCCGTGGAGCTCCCCAACCTGGGCGGCCGGAGATTTTCCCGTGGCACCCGGCTGAGCAGACAGCTGGCACCATGCCTGGCTGGCAGAGACAGCCTGGGAGTAGGGCCCAGACACTGCTGGGGGTGGCAGGACAGCACAGCCAGGCTGGGGAGACGGGGACAGAGCCCAGAGCGAGGAGGCCCTCTCACCCACAGTCCTGAGAGCAAAGCGTCCACACTGCCATGCCACCCCGGAGGATTCCTGCAGCAGAGAAAGGCAGCGGCCCTCCTTCCCCCAAAGCAGGTTACCTGAGGTCAAGATACAGAGAACGTGTGCTTGAGAGGAGGAGGGAGGGGGAGGAAAAGCCGCTTCCCTAAAGCATTGGCACTTCTCAGAAAAATGACTCCTAAGCCAGGGGGCCTTGCTTACACCACTTCCCCCCCAAATCCAAGCCCAAGCACCCCAGATGGGTTTGTCCCACAGGCCCAGGGAGGAGGCCCGTTTACATACCTACAAATAGGGAAATGGGAGCTAAGGACTCCAGAGTATCACCTCCATTGCCTAACGGCATGATGGGCTGGGGGTGGAGAGTGTGCCAGGGGACTACCTAGCATGGAAGCCCCCTACTCCCCTCGCCCACAATGAAAGAGCAAGGGAAACTGAGCTCAGACTTCACCCACATCTTCTGCCTGGAGAAGCAACCTCCCTGGAGGGAGTGGGAGGTGAGCAGAAGATGAGAGCTCAGATGCCCCCACCACCATCAGTGATACACAGGTCCACACCCTGTTTGAACAGCTGGGGCCTGAGGATACACAAAGATAACACCACAGGTAGCAAGAGACAGAGGTGAACCCAGAAATTCCATGACACAGTGAGACAGACAGGCAGCAACAAGAGCAAAGAAAGAGACAGAGAGAAACAGAAGCATCCACAAGAGGGCTAGGAGGATATATATGAACAGTATCAATAAACATGCATGTATTTATATATAAGTGTGTGTGTGTGTACACATACATACACACACCTGTGACATATATGAAAAAGAGAAACATGGCTAATCAAAGCCACAATGAGATACCATTTTGCATCCACCAAGATGGCCATAATCAAAAAGATTGATAATAAGTAGGTGAGGGTGTGGAGAAATTGAACCTTCACACATAGTTGGCAGGAATGTAAAATGGTACAGCTGCTTTGGAAAACAGGCTAGCAGTTCTTCAGGAGGTTAAACACAGAGTAATATGTCCCAGCAATTCCACTTCTAGGTATCTACCCAGGAGAAGGTAAAACATGAAGTCCACACAAAACCTGTACATGGATACGAACCTTCATACCAACACTCCTCATAGCCAAGAGAGTAGAACCGACCCAAATGTCCATCAACAGATGAACGGATAAATAAAACGCCGTACATCCATACAATGGAATAGTACTCTGCCATAAAAGGAACAAGGCACTGGGACTTCCCTTGTGGCCAGTGGCTACGACTCCGCGCTCCCAATGCAAGCAGCCTGGGCTGGATCCCTGGTCAGGGAACTAGGTCCCACAAGCTGCAACTAAAAGTTCCCGTGTCGCAGCTGAAGATCCCACACATGGCAACGAAGATGAAGGATCTCGAGTGCTGCAACGGAGACCTGGCGCGGCCAAATAAATAAATACATGAACATTTTCCAAAAAGGGACCAAGTTCTGATACATACTACATCATGGATAAACCTTGCAAACATTCTGCTAGTTGTAAAGGACCACCTGCTGTATGATTCCCTTTATATGAAATGTCCAAAACAGGCAAATCTAAAAAGGCAGAAAGTAGACTGTGGTTAGTGACGGGGTTGGGGGGTGGTGTGGGTGTGGGTTTGAGGGAAATGGGAAGTGACTGCTGAATGGTATGGGGGCTCTTTTTGGAGTGATGAAAAATTTCTAGAAGTGAACGTGGTGATGGTTGCACAACTCTGTGACTATAGTAAAACCACTGAATTGTACACTTTAATAGGTGAATTTTATGGTATACGAATTACACCTCCATAAAGCTGTTAAGGAGAGGAAGGGAAGAGAAAAGAAAAGGAAACAGGGCCACAGAGACTCAAAAATAAGAATGGCCTCTAACCCCTTCCTCTCTAAGCTCAGACCATAATACTATGTTCCAAGCTCCAGGCTCAGACCTGGAGTCCAGGGGACATGCACATGGCCAGCATTTGGCCAAGAACGATGCCTGAAATGGAGGAGTTCTGCCAAGGCCACTGTGGACAAGGCCAGGGCTTCTGGGCCCAGCTGGGCGAGCCAGCCAGCCTGTGACTGTACGGGGCTGAGGGGGAAGGTGGGGACAGTACTTGCAAGGGAGGAGGCAGCTCCCCGGGAGTGAAATCTGGACCTTGTTAATGACCATGATTTTTACTGTTACTAATTATGACCTCCTCAGTGCCTCTCTTACTCCTGAATGAGGTGCCCCCTTCCTTCCCCAGGCCCCCGCCGATTCCCTCCCAGGCAGAGAGGCTGACGTCAGAGGAACAGGGGCCCCACCCATTGGGCCAGCTGCCACCCTGGCCCCCCTACACACCCCAGAGGGGCCCCGCACAAGGGGAACTCGAGCCAGCACGAGAAGGAGGGGCTGGCTGAGCCTCAGTAGTGTTGACAGTCAGACCCGCGCACGCACACACACACACACACACACTTGCAGGCACTTACACGCAGAGTTCTAGGGAAAGCGTCCGGTGGGAAAGGGCATGTTTGCACACCCAGCCTGTGTGCGTGCAGACACGCACGTGGCACATGAGGAGGGGGAACCAAGATACACGCTCCTCCACTCTTAGGCTCCACACACAATGAAGCCGGCTCCAGGTCTGCGTGCATGGCCCAGGACACAGCTCCTCACAGACACATAACCACAGCCTCACGGTTTCCCTGGTCCTCACCCAGCCAGGCTGGCCTAGCACCTGCCTCCCTGTGGGCCAGCCCCGCAACAGAGCAGGTCCACAAACCCAGAGAAGCACTCCAGTGGCTTCAGGTCCATAGCAGGGCTACCTCTGGAGGTGAAGCCCAGGAAGCCATTCACTCCAGACTCCAGGCCTCCTGACCCAGCTTTTAGAGGGTGGGGACAGATTCAGTCTAGACCCTCTGGAGCCCACCCTTGACCCCAAAAGAGAGACTAACAACAGCCACCTTAATATGCCTCAACTCTGCCCCTGAGAAGTTTGAAACTGGACTATACTTCAAACTTCACTCACAGATACACACCCCAGGGAGAGGTTGGAAGGCGTCCCCCACCCCCCATCAGAGCTTCACCAAAGGAGCTCAGCCTGAAAACTTCAATGCAAAGTTACTCAACTCCCTGGGGAAGGCCTTGAGTCAGGGAGGGGGTAAAGGTCACAGAAATGGGCCAAGGGCCAGGCTGGCCAAGGAACAGGGATGGGCAAGAGCAGGGATGGGAGGGGTGGGGCCAAAGAGCACAGGCCCAGCCTCAGTAGGTTTCTCTGGAACCATGATCACCCTCGGGAGATGCCTGGGCCCTGGCCCCCGGCACCCAGGGGTGGAGAAGACACTGTCAGAGAATCGAAACCAGCACCAAAGAAAGGGAAAACAAATTACCCACATCCAACCTCCACCCTGTGCCTGCCACCTCCACTGCCCACGGGCACCCTCCCTCGAGGGAGGGAAAAACCACAGGCCCTCACCTCCCATACACCGAGCTCAGCCTCAGCACAGCACAAACCGGGTTGGGGGAGGGCCGAAGCGCTGACCACCAGCCAGGCAGCCCTGCCTGCTGGGGACTCCCCCACCCTCAAAGGTGCCAGGACCCCTTCCCCAGTGTCCGGAGTCCCAGCCACCCGTTCCTTAGGTCCCCAGAGTCTCACATCTAGAGAGAGACAAAAGTTGGCCGAGCCGTGAAGACAGCAGAAAGAACCAAAGGTTTTGAAGGGTCAAATCTCAGCTCTGCCACTCTGGGTGACCTTAGACAAGTCACTTAACCTCCCTAAGCATCTGTTTACTCGCCTGTGAACTGCCTACCTCAACAACTGGCTGTGTGATTTCAGAGATAAAAGTCCTGGAAAGCACCCAGCACAGTGCCTGGCACACAGGAGGTGCTGGGCAAAGGGGTCCCCGCCTCCCCCATGTCTGCCAGCGCCTCCGCAGCGCCTCCCTGGCCCATGTGTCTGCGCTCCCCTCCTTCTCCCCAGCCAGTGCTAGTATCTGCTGACGGGGCTGGGCGGGAAAATTACCCATTTTCCAGGGTCTGTTTCCCCCCTAGACCAAGGAGCGGAACGTAGGGAGAGGAATACTCGGGGTGTGGGTGGAGGCCTGACCACAACCCTTTCCCAAATTCCCTTCTTTCGTTTCACAAACCAAAAAAGGGAAACCTTTGGATTTGGGGATGGAGGAGGGGAAGAGAAATAGTTGATTTATTCCCCTGGCCTCAGGGAAGGGGAGCCAGGGGTCCCCAAACCCAGCTGGCCCTGCCCTCCTCTTCATCTGTTTCTCCTCTCTGTTCCCAAGTTCTCCCACAACTAAGGCTCCTAAGGAATAGAGGCCAGGCAGTTCTGGATGGGCTGAAAGAGAAGGGGATAAGGATTGAGGAGCTTAAAAGAAGGGGTGACAGGGGCTTTCCTAAGCATTCTAGACAGTCAATGAATCATATGCAAATGACACCCAAAGCTCAAGCTCAACTTGGGGGTGGGGAGCAGGGAGTCCAGCCCTGGCAGAAGCAAAGACCCAGCCTCTCTGGACCCCCTTCCCCTGCCAGGAGCTGGCAGAGCAGGGCGGGACAGGGCAGATTTCAAACCAGAACAGTGGGCTGGAACTATTTATAAACTTTCCAGGAAAACACACACACACATACACACACAAAGCCACAACCTCTCCCCCTCCCCCATACTTCTCAGATCAGCAAAGTAATGAACATTACTGCTTTTTTGCCCTTTTCCAGGGGCCCCTCTCTCTTCCCGGCCATGCTCATCCTCTGTTTACCTTTTGCTCACCCGGCTCTGGGCTGCAGGAAGCTGACAAGGGCAGCCTCATTTTGAAAGAGACCACCCCAGGTAGGGCAAAGGAGGATCGGCTGGGTGAGGCTGGGACAGATGGAGGGCATCTCTTCCCTTACCAGTCCTCAGAAGCCCAGGCCTGCCTTGCCAGAGCTAGGAATTGTTTGAAAACCTGCCCCAAGCGCTTGCAGGACACATCGTCGGAGACAGTCAGGGAAGACCTGAAGTCCAGCAGCTGGCCTCAGGATGCTACCACTACCCCACCCCACCCCGTCTCAAGACGCAGCACTTACTTCCAAAAAGTGGGTCTCATGTCTCCCCAACTTGTACCCCCCCGGCCCAAGCTTCTGCCTCAGCCCCACTGAGCTGCCTGATGTCCACAGGCCACGCTCCCCATGTGACTGAATCCTAGGCAGAAGCAATTGGATCACTCAAGCCCAGGACAGGCCAGGTCTGCAAGGAGAAAGTTGGCGGGGGTGGGGGGTCTCTGCTGGTCAGGGCAGTGTCCCAACTCTTGCACCCCCAGGGACCGCACCCCAGAGGCCCCTGGGAGATGTGACCGGGGCCTCCAAAGCCCAGGGTGAATGGGGGACCCACTCAGAATCAGAGCTGAAGCCTCCCACCCTCGGAGCAGAGAGCAGGTGAAAGGGCAGGGGGCAGCTCAGGCCTCAAGGAGAGGGACCAACCCACGGGGAAGGAAGAAAACAGGAAGAGGAAGAGATGAGGCTGCTGAGGCCACAGCCAGACCACAGGAGTATGCGGACCACACAAAGGCAGCTCTGTCCGGGTGGAGGACCAAAGAGGCACAGACAAAAGGGGACCCCCCCCCAGCTTGGAAACCACCGTCTTGTCTTCACAACCAGCCTGGCATGGGGCTTTCCCCACCCCTACCTTGGCAGCTGCCCCCTCACCACTGTCTCCCCTCTCCGCAGGGCAGGAAGTACAACTATCACAATGGGGGGGCGGGGGGAGGTGGGGTGAACACAGAGAGCAGAAGGGGTGTGTGTGTGTGTGTGTGTGTGTGCGCGCAGGTGTAGGTGTTGAATAGGTGTAAGGCTACAGCAATCTACCCTGCTAACTCCTCAGCCCTGCCCCAGCCCTGGGAGTCCCAGTTCTGAACCTGAAGGCAGACAGACAGCAGCACACAGTGCGACAAGCCCCCCTCTCAGAGTCCCTCCCTAGGGACTGCACTGCAGGGAAGCCGGGAACGCCCCCCCTCCTGCCTCAGGATATCCTTTTGGCTCTGACCCCAGACCAGGCCTGAGTCAGACTGCGCCCCGCCCCATACCCCTCTATCCAGCAACCCCCCAGGAACTTCCTACTCCACACTCGCCTACTCAGTTGGGGTTGGAACTGGGGGAATCTCTTCCCCTACTTTAGCCCCTGAGAACAGAGAAGCCCACCAGGGGGCGGGGCGGATGGTCACAAAATCCCGGGACTGCCCCTTCAGCTGAGGGTTGAGGGCCCATGGGATCAGGGAGAAGTGGATGAAGGCTGTGGGCAGAGGCGAGAGGAGGCGCTGCAAAGCACCACCTCCCCACCCCCAAATCACACAAAACCGGGGATCCTGCCCAGGGCCCCTCCCTACTCCAGCCGGGACCCCAAGAAGCCGCAGGAACTCCTTGGGGAAAGCAGTTTCCATGAGAACACAGGATGGGAGACGGTTCCTAAGGGAAAGGGGACGGGAGCAGACGTTCCTAGAAAGGGAGTCTTTCTAGGCCAATGGGACCCCCAGGTGGAGGTCTGCGCAACTAGTCAGACTCACAGTCAGCCACAGCCAAGCGCAGCCAGACGTGGTCACAGTCTCCTCAACACTCAGTCTGACTGGGTGGCTGCGACTCCTTCCCACAGACAGAAGTCTGGGGGGCCCTGGGGGATCTGGGGCGTCGGAGACCACACACACTCAGCCTGAAACAGCCCACTGGGCAGGCCCCCTCCAACCACCCCCCCAACTGTGGGCCTAGAGGGAGGGGCAGTTTGCTCCCCACAAGAGCCAGGGTAGTGCCCAAGGCGGCCATCTCCATGGCAACCAACAACAAACATCCCAGGAACCACAGTGGGACAGGAAGTGACAGTCACGTGACGGGAAGACAGTTTTTTTTTTCAGTGGGGGGGGTGGTGAAGCTTGTTAGCAGCCCCCTGCCCCGGGGGAATCAGCGGTCCCCTAAGTTTACCCCCACTTGGAACTGGAGGGAAGGGGGGCAGCTGGGAAGGTGCACTCCCACACTGCAGCGGGTGCAGCTGGTCACAGGGCCGACGGGCCCTCCCTCCCCGCCTGCCACTCATGGTTCTCCCCGCAGGGTCCCCCTCCCTTCCACTTCCTGCCGTGACTGGAGATCAGAGAACTCCCCACCACAGCTTCCCCTTCTCAAGTCTCGATTCCTGGGCTGAAGGTTTCACTGTGGGGCGAGGGACACAAGGAAGAAGGGCTGGGGACCTGCAGAAGGACCCGGGGGACAGAGCTCCAGGGGAGGGGCTGGGAGGGAGCTACTCCAAGGGAGGTGTGTACACACAGGCACACCAAGAGTGGGTCACGGTGACATACCAGCGGGTGCAGTGACACAGACTGCCTGACCTCAGGCAGCTCTGGGTGGAGGGGAGCAGAGCCACTGGATCTGGCGCGCCCCACTCCACCCTGGTCCTGAGCCTCCAGGTTCATCTCAGGCGTCTACTGGCCTCCAGGCAGGCGAGGTCCCAACGGTGCCCAGCCCACACCACCTCTCCCCTGCCTTCTGTGCTGAGGAATCCCCCTCCCAGCTCCAAGGTGCCCGCCCAGACGAGGGCACCTTGGCCGGAGGTGGGGGGAATGGAACCTCCCGCTACCCCCCTCCCCTTCTCTGCAGATGTCCCAGACTATATTTAGCCCAAACCGGGCGGCCAGCCAGACCCAGACTCCCCACTGGCCCGGAGCTGAGCTCCCAGTTTTTATGCAATTAAAACATTAACAGAGAACCACCCCCATCCACACACCCCACAACCACCACCCCCAGTCCAGCCAGAGCAGCAGAGCTCAGAAAACTTGAACATGGGCAGTCCAGCTCTGCAGCCAGGGATGGGGGTGGGGGTCATTGGGCAAATAGCAATAAATTCATCCCCTTGCCCATCTCCCAGGCCCTACGACCCCAGGCACGACAGGCACACCATCCACAAGATCAGGCTGACACTTGGGAGGGGAGGGGAGGCTTTCCTGGTTCCGGGCTGGAAGGGAAAGGCATACCCAGTGGGTGGGGGGTTGCCTGGCTGCAGAAATTCCACCTGTCATTTTGCAGCCCCCCTCCCGGGCCAGCTCCAGTTACAGGGCTGGGGGTTGGCAACAGGTGCTGGCCAGGCTGGCAGCAGACTAATCCCCACTCGCTCCCCAGGCTGACAGTGGTGCCTGGAGGTCCAAGCTGGGGCCCTGGCCGGCAGGATGCTGGGTAGAAGAAGGAGGCGTTGCTGCCTGGGGCCGGGGGCGGGGGAGCCCAGACCCCTCCTGTAAGACCGGCCCCCTGGACTCTGTGTGCTGGAAGGTCTGGCGAAGGCAAGGAAACCTTAGTTCCATAGCACCTATTTCATTTCCCCAAGATGCCAGGCGGGCGGGCTAGAGTGTGGGAGGTCTGTCTGCCTGCCTCTTCCTCCTCCTCCTCTCCAAATTCCAGGAACAGGCAAGGGAGGCTCCAGTTGCGGAGAGAGAGAGCAAGCAGGCGGTCCCAGCTGAGAGGGAGGAGGGGCAGGGACTGGAGCGGGAGGCAAGATCCAGACGAAGCAAGAGACACCCACACCCAAGCCAGACGGGACAGACACACCGACACTGACACATTCTCACACTCTGGGCCTACTCCTCGTGTGCCGCCCACCCTGCAGGGACACCCAGACTCCCTCAGCCAGTCCTGCCAATCTCCAGAACACTCCCTGGACACACACAGAGATCCAGGACTTCGCCCCCACCCCACATCCCCCCACAAACCCTGTGGGCTCCACACAGCAGCCAGAGGGTGGAGAGGGGAACAGAGGGAGGAAAGAGCAGGCGTCAGAGAGGACGTGTAGCCAAAACCCTGGGAACTGGGGTATCAGTTGCCACACTCCTTTCCCAAAACCCAGTAAGTCAAGACAACCCTGGCCATCTTGCCAGGGGCCCTGCCAGCTTCCCACACTCCCCAAACCACCATCACTGGGAAGGGTGTGGGGTGCTGGGCGAGAGGAGATTTACTCATCGCATTGGTGGGGGGAAGATAGGATGACCTTCCCAAGACGCCCACCACCCCACCCCTGAACCCAGACTCTGGAAGCCAGAGTCCCAGACTCACCCACCCATACAGCCCAGTCAGGGTCCTACCCTGTCCATGCCACCCAGAAAACAGGGAACAGGGCACTAAGGTTTTATCTGGGGGCAGGCCCCACCCTGTCACATAATTCTGAGGACCACCCACCTAAGACCCTCTAGTCTGATCAAGGAGTAAGGAGGGGGTTGGGGGGTGCCTCCCTGAGGGCAGACAGAGCCAGGTTCCAGGACCAAATGATTTAGGGAAGGGGAGCTAATTAACTGGGGTCTGGGTCAATACCCCCAAAATAGACCCCAAGGGCCACTCAGACAATGCCCTTTCCCCTCCAATAGACAGAGTGGCAGGAACCACGTCATGGCACATGTGGGTGACTGTGCCCAGCGGGGGAGGCATGGGGGTGATCAGGATGGGGCTGCCCACAGCTAGCTTCCTGCCAGGCAGCCACATGGTTAGGAGTAGGAGGGGGACCAGGGAGGTTTTCCAGAGTGGTAGTAGGGACATTTAGGGTCAACCCTGAAGGGCAGGGATTTGGGGGTTATAAGAGGAGGCAGCCAGGATCAAGTCGCTCCAAGCCCAGGGTCTTCTCAGAACTGCCCCTGCATCTGCACTGCCCTTACCAGTCTGGCAAGGAAAGTCCTGAGGTGCCCACATCATGTACTCTCATTCACACACTTCACATCCAAGATCCTCCACTCCCACGGAGCTACTCAAGGCTGACACCAGTGACCCCACTGTCTCAGGACAGACACGGCCCAGGCTCCAGGCAGAACTGACGTCCGAGCCCCTCCCAGCACATCAACATCTGTCACAGTCACAAACTCCCTGACTCCACAACCACCCTCCCACCATCTCCAGCTCCAAAGACTCTTTTATCCCCTCCCCCAGACTCATCTCCACCCCTCACAGGGGAAGCCCCAAGGCTCCAAGCCACCCCCACTGCAACCTGGGGCTTCCCCAGCCCAGCCTCCCCATCAAGCACAAGGGCTTGGGGGAGAGTTTGGGGCTTGAGCCCATTTCCTAGCAAGACCTGGCGACCTTACTGAACCACTTCCCCAGAACAACCCTGCCCTGTGACCACTGCAGCCAGGGAAGGGAATGAGAGACATCTCTGAATCTTCTAACTGGGAAACTGGAGGAGGGATGGCAGTCAGGAGCAGAAGTGAGGGTTGGGGGTAAGCCCACAGTGGGTGGAGGGGTGGGGGAGTCTCCATCTGAGAGCACACACACACATACATGTGCACACATCTCGTAAGTAGAAGGCAATTGGTTACAGAAGAGGGAGCTGGCATTAGGTGTGAACCAAGGGTACCCCCTCCATACCAGCACATGGGCACCCTATCCAAGGTAGGATGAATGGCAGAGATGTGACTCCAAGACTGGGGGGCTTTTCTTATCTGATTTTCACATGAGTTAGTCCACATCCCCAGCCTGGCACAATGGAGTCCTGGCCCCCTTCTCAGGGAGCAGCCTGAAAATAAGGCAATGCCCAGAGAGGAGAAGGGGCACTGTCAAGCAGACTTTCCAGCGCCCCCCTCCCACATACACATCTGGCTCGCAGCTTCCTCGCTTTCTGGGTGGCACCGGGTCCCAGACACCCTCAGCAGAGCAAAGACGACCAATCTGTGCCTTCCTCCCTATGCCCCCAAATGCTTCCACAACCCCACAGTGCCACCAGATTCAGAGACATCCCTCCCCTGGCTACACTGGCTCCTGTCCCCAGTTCTGACGGCTCCCCGAACTCCACGGGGGACACCAGCTGAATGGGCCCCGCCCCCGAACCGGCTGCCTCTGGTAGGGGTGGGCCCCAGGGCTGATTCTCCCCAAACCACAGGGCAGCTCAGATAACAGGAGAAAAAGGAGGGGGCTAGTCGGTTGGGCATCTGATCTCTCCCCAAACAGGTTTCAAAGTCTTTTTGTTTTACTTGTTTGTGAAAAGAAGCGCGAGAGAGGGCAGGAGTTCCCAGCGTGGGTTCTGCCACAGCTCGGCCGCCGGAGACACGCGCGGCAGACGGCCCCAGACACCTCCCGGCTGCACGCGAAGACACCGGAGCAGACAGACGCACAGACGGGGCTCCCCCACCCTGAGCAAGGCGGCGGGCTGGGAAGCCCAGGAAACCCCAGGTTCCCGTCGGAACCCGCCCGGCACCGGGTCCCCGCCAGCGGGTTCTATCAGGAACAGGCCAAGGGGCCCCGATGCCTGCGCGAGCCGGAGGCTCTCCAAAATCCCCAGGGGAGAGGTTACCTCGCAGTAGGGGGAAGCAGTCCAGCCAGGTCACCCGCGGGCACGCATATGCCCTGACCCTGAGCCTTGGAGCCGCTCGGCGTCAAGGGTTGCGGGGTTCAGGGAGAGGAGCGGTTTGGGGGGCCGTGGCTCAGGGGCGCGGGGCTAAAGCAGCGGCCATGGCGAGTCACGTGCGGAGGCTGAAACTTTACCCGGAGCCCCAGACTGGGGGGGCGGAGGGTACCGAGCTGCGGGGAGGCCCTCACCCTCGGGCCCGCCCCTGTCCGCCCACCGACCAATCACTATCCAGGGGCGGGCACACAGGATCACGCCCCCCCCCCTCCTTAATAGACCCAGGGAAAAGGGCGAGTCTTAAAGGAGCCGCGCCTAGCTGAAAGCTCCACCGTGGGAATCTGGGAGAATCCCTCCCTCTGCCCCAAAAGAAGACATTGAGAGCGAGAAGGGGAGTTCTGCGCAAAGAATGGAATGAGGATTCAGTAGAGAAAGGACTGCCGTGTGCGGTATCACACTCCCTTCCCCCCAACCACACACACCCACACTCAGGGGCGAGGATCACGAGCACACACCCTTCACACCTAAACCTGGGTTAGATGGGCGGCGACGTAATTTGGAAACAAATACAGAGATTCTGGCCCTAGTGGTCAAGGCTCTGACCCCTTTCATTATAATCTTTCTCCTGGAGCCCCCTGAAAATGGGAGCTGTGTGATCTTGAGCAAGTCGCTTCCTTTCTCTAAATCTCAGTTTTCTCACTGGCAAAAAAGGAGTGCAAAGGCATGTAGACCACCTCCAAGTACGGTCCCCTCCTCTTCCCCTAAACATCTTTCCAACTTGGGTGGATCGGAGGAACTCTGGCCCAACCCAACCTTTCAGCAACCCCCAGAACCCTTCCCCAAAAGAACAGCGATTCTTAGGGGTATTCCAAGAGCCGAGCTGGGGGGGGGGGGGCCAGGAGCACCCACATTCTCAGACTCAAGCTTCTCTCTCCTGGTCCAGGCTGGAGGAGACAGGAAAGCTCGCATTCTTGGGGCAGAATCTGAGTCACTCTCCCTCTGCAGAGACCCCAGTTTAGCCTGCTGCTCCGTTTGAGAGGACCATCTGCCCACCTCTAGCGGTCTACAGCGGGAGGGAGGGGCGGGGAGCGGACAGAAAGAGGAATCAATAAGCGAACACCTCCCTCCAGGTCCTCGGTCAGAGAAGTGGCCACAAGTGCCCCCACAGGACTTCCCACTGTAAGGGGAAGTGCCCACTCCCAGGCCTCCTGTGAGGAGACAGCATGAGCTGGCTGGCAGACCTCTCAAACCCACCGCCCCGACAGTCCCTGCTTTTTAGACAAGGAACCCCAGTCTGCGAGTGGACACTGGGTTTAACCCCCGATCGCCCGGCACAGGTAGCACAGCCGGGTCTAGGACCGAGGGATCTCATTTCTCTCCAGCTTGGGACCCCCAGCCTGTTTGAAGTAGGACAAGCAGGGTCGGCAGGACACTGTGCCCTGAGGTCCGGCGGCGCGGGGAAAGAGCGTCCGGGTGACGCTTCCCCAGGCCCCTTCCCGCCCGCTGGGTCGGGCTGTCTCCCGCTCCCGTCTGGATTTCCGTCCGCCGGTGCGAACCAGCCCCTCCCGCCCTGTCCCGGCCAGATCCATCCGCAAACATGCGCTCAGCGGGCAGGAATGCGCCAATGGCTCCCAGATGTGCACGCCGACGCTTAACCCCTTCTACCCCAACCCCACCCCCCAAAAAAGGCCTTCTAGCTAGAGTCCAGCCAGCAGCAGGGGGCGCCGCTCAGGGAGGGGACTCAGTGCCAGCTGCCCCCCAGCTCGCACCGTCTCCTCCTAGATTCCACCAGTCCTAGATTCTGCCAGGCTTCCTTCCCGCGGAGGCCAGAGGGGAAAGATCGCGGACACTAAAATGCATCGGCATACTGCCTCCCGCGAAGGGGAGCCTTCACGCACACCTGCCAGCACATGGGGTCAGGTTCACTCGCGCACATGGGGACGCAGGTGTGCAAATGCACACGCGTGTGCACATTAGTGCACACACGTATGCACACATATGTATACACACAGAACTAGCACATACAAAACAGGCATTGTGCACCCACAAGGTCATGACGCAGAGGGGAGGCACATTTCTGAAAAGACAGAGCGGTAGACCCACATGCAGATGAGGGCAGAAATTCATGCACCCACAAACCTGCTCCCCACAGAGGGCAGACACTCACGCACAGAAAATTGACATCCATGTGTACAAGCACACAGCCGCACACTTTAGGGCACTACCTCACTGCTGAGTTGAACTCCAGCTCTGCAGGACCCACTCCAGGGTCCTCACCCCCGCCCTCCAGGGACTCTCATGCAAGAAGCGCTCAGGGGCCAAAGGAGGGAGACAAGCCACAGTCCCAGGGACTCAGCACTCTTTGAAAAAGACGCCCCTTCTTGGGGCCTAGCCTTCCCCTCTGGCAGGCAGAGGAGATAGGCTGAGGGAGGAGCCTGAGCAGCTGATTTCCCAAGACAGGCATCCCTCTCCCAACTAGAGGAAATCTGAGAAAACCCAGATAGGTGTGGGGCCAGTGACAGCCTCAGTCAGACAAAGGAGATACAAAATAGCTGTGAAACACCCTGGGAGAGTCTACACTTCCAGCAAAACAAGGCCTCCCTTTCTCTGCCTGTGGGGGAACTCTTGAAGAACAGCATCACTGGCAACCTGAACAGAGGGTGAGAAATACTGCCCCCGCAAGACCAAACCGCCTGGATGCAGGTGGGGTGGAGATGTCTGCTGGAACCTGAACTGACCCCACCAGACTCCTCTCCCCATCACTAGCTGCTCAGTTTATCCCCCGCAAACCCCCTCATGGCCCCACCCACCTCACTTTCACAGTCCTGGAGAGCCATCCAGGGTAAGGCTCCTGCCTGCATTGTACAAATGAGGAAACTGAGGCTCAGGAAGGGAATGGCCTGCTCAAGGTCATACAGCTTGTCAGTGGCAGAGCTAAGAGCTGAGACTCAAACTCACAACCCCTCCTCAACCCCCCATTTATCCTGAATATATTTCCATGCAGCACCCTGCTCCTTCTTCCTTCATCCCCCAACAGAGCACAGGGCGAAACACCAGCCTGCCCAGCTCTGCAGATTTGTGGGTGGGGCCAGGACATGCCAGAGAGAGAGCAGAGAAGATGCTGGGGGCTACATACATAGCCCCCCAACCTCACCCCCAAGCCCAGTGCCCACCTGCCCAGCAGGCATAGCCAGTGACTCAGCTGCATCCGGGGGAGATGCCAGGACAGTGACTCACCTACCGAGAAGAGCTGAGCCTGGCACCTTGCCAGCCCCAGGACAGAAGTGACTTAGTCACCGAGACTGTGATACCCAGCAGGCACAGCCCAGGGATTGGGGACAGGGGCAGGCCATGTCCTCCGTGGTTATCTGCATCCCTGATGAAGAACAGGCATCCTGGGGCAAGCCATGGCGCTACCCACCCCTGAATCCTTACTACTGCCCACACCCACCATGACAGGCCCTGCTCCCGTGCAGACAAGTTTTCTGAGACCCCTGGGCTGCCCTGCCCCTCCCCTGAATGAAGCCTGCTCCTTGCCCATCACTCACCACCCACTCTCCCCCCGGCCCCACCTCCTCCTGCCACCCAAGTTGTACCCAGGCTGTGAGTCTCCTTTAACGTGTCTTGGCAGCACCTCCTGCCCCCACAGCCCCTCTTCTCCCCGCCATACACACATGCACTCATATACACTTCTGCCAGCCCTGCTTCTGCCAGCAGCTGCTGAAGTTGTTCAGCGGGAGGGGAATCGGGGTGCAGGGATTGAGTTACCAGAGGCTGATGGGGTGGGCTGTCACCCAATCCCTTCCCCAGCTCATCTTCCCCACTGGATACAGCCTCCCTCACCCACCTGCTCCCCTCCCACCTCTGGCTGGCAGCCTACTGCCCTTTAAGTCCCTCCACCCAAGCTAGAAAATAAGTGTTCAAGGGTATTTGAACATTTGACCAGCCCAGGATATGAGAGAGAGAGAACAAGAGAGAAGACAGCGACAGACAGACAGAATAATTCCTGTGCCCAGGCTACAGGCATGAGGTGTGTGGATCTCTGTGTACATTGAGCCAGAAAGGGACTGAGTAACTCCCCAGTCTTGGGAGAGTTGATGGGGCCCAAGGGGAGCCGACAGGCTGAACAACCTCAATCCATTTGCACTATTGATTTCTCATACACTGCAGCCGGCCTGATGAGGGGGGGGATGATAAATCAGCCCCCCAGAGACATAGAAACTGAGTGGAGAGAGGGGGAGGGGCCCCTGCACCACAGTTGGTGGCCCACTGAGACCTGCTTGGTGGGGAAGAGGAGGGCTGGGCAGCTGAGTGGCAGGAGGCAGGGTGGGGAGTGGGTATTGGATTAAAGCCTGTCTGGGACACCTCCTTCCAGCTGGATCTGAAGCTGATTGGAAGAAAGAAGGTGGTGGACAGAAGCACCTTTAGCTCCCAAAGCGGGACTCTGAACAACCCACTGGTCTATGAAATGGCGCCCCCTGCAGCTATGCAACATGCTGGCCCCTGGGATGAGGCTCACCTCTGAGGGACCAGTTTCTCCGCTGAACATTCCCCCCCACCTCTGGGCCTCAGAGGGCTCACTTCTGACTGTGATCAGAAGCCAGGGGCAATCTCCCTGCTCCCACCCCCTTCCTTTGTTGGGTGGATTGGCAAACAACCATTGTGACCTAGGCGTGGCAGGACGGGGGCTCACAAAAGGCTCTGTATCCTAGTCCTTGGTCGGTCCCTAACTCCTCCTGGGACTGTGGGCACAATCCCCCACCCTCGCTGGGTCCCTGAAATGGGGTTAGGCCGGATGCTCCTTTTCGAAGGTGTCTCCAAGCTCCCAGCTAGCCAGCCCGTGAGATTGCTGGAACTGGCCCAGCACCTCGATTCACAGCAGTGGCCACAGGCCACCTAAACAAACCCCAACCCTGACCTCCTTCCAGCCTGGACACAGACTCTCTCCATACACGGCGGAGACTTATAAACAAACCAAGCTGGGGTTTACCGAAGACCCTGCATAAACAAGCAGAGAGGGAAAGAGACCAGGAGCCTGGCCAGGCCCTACTTGCTGCCAGACAGACAGACAGACAGATGAGGTAGCACAGCCCAGTGGGGGGAGGGCTGTGACAAGAGAAAAACAAAGGGCGCAAGGGGCCCGGATTGGGGTTCCAAAGCAGCCAATGATGGGGTGAATGTCCAAGGGCAAATCACATCCCCTCTTTCCCGCTCTGTAGGGCAAAGGGATGGGCCAGGTGCCTCCAAAGCCCCTTCTGGTTCTATTGGGATAGAGAGAGCCCTGGGAGTCCCCAGGACTCCCCGCCCAGCCCAGCCCATCCTCTCGTCAGGACCCTCTTCTCAAGGCCCTACCCCTGTCCGCCACGCCTCCTCCTTGCTGTCTACTGCCCCCCCTGGTCCTTCCTCACTCCTCTGCCCGCCGGCTTGCCCTCACCTTGGCCAGCCCCTCTGCCTGCCCCGTGCTTTTCTGCACGTCCCTCCTGCCAGGGGACAGACCAACTAAAAATAGTCCCTGCAGCCTTTCTCGCCCACAGCTGCCCAAAGAGCAGGAAATGAGGGGGGCAGGGAGGCCCATGTCCTGCTCTCCCCCACAAACTCCCAGCCCCAAATCAGGTCCAGCCCTCCAGCCTGGGACGAGTGCCAACTTGGCCATCTCGGGGGCACCCCACACCCCTTCCCTAGAGGGAGGCCGGCCCATAAGTGCCTACAATCTGAGAGCTGTCCTCACCCCACGGGAGGGGGAGAGGAGGCCAGCGGTCTGGAGGGAAACCTTCCCAATTTCTGACAAATCAGTGCCAACCACACTGTGGGCACCAAGAGGGCAGGGCCTGGCTCCATGGACTGGTCTTTTGAGGGCAGAGGGAATTGGTGTGGGGAACTCTGTGCTGGTTCTCTTCATCCTGGCCCAGCTAGAAGGAAGACAAAATAGTCCCCCAGCCTCAATTATGCTAATCCCCGTTCTCCTAAATGTGTGGGTGCAGAGGGGTTTCGGTAGCCCCCCCAGATGCCATGGGGAAAAAAGCTTTAGAGGAGAGGTCTTGGCTCCCACACATAAAGATGGAAGCCTGGAGGCAAGAACAGGTCATGCCTGCCAGGCTGGGCATATGCTGCCCCCAAGCTGAGTCGAGGCTAGGAGGGAGGAGCCGGACGCTGGGTGCCAGGGGCTACAGAGCCTCCACCCCTATCCTACCTGGGACTCCTGACACCTCCAAGCCCTGGGAGAAGGCCCTCCCTGCGCAGGAGGAAGGAAACCAGCTTAGCGACTCTCTGGAGGCCTGCAGGGCAGCTCTGCACCAGGAGGCAGGCGGGAAACCCAGGAGTCTTGGCTCCTGGCCCAGGGAGGGAGTGAGAGAAATACCTCCGAGGGGAGGAAACAGCTTGGAGAGAGGCAGACATAAGTGCCCCCAGCAGCTCCCAGAGGCGACCCTCCAGGAGGAACTGGCCAGAGGGGCTGCAGGGGGAAAGTGAACACATTTCTGAACAAGAAGGGAGAAGAAGGCAGAGCCCTAGGGATGCAGGAAGCAGGGCAGGCCAGCCAGGCTCTCACCTGCTCTCCTCTCCTCCCATCAGCGCCTGTCAGAGTCCGAAGTGCTTATTAAGGGCACTAAATATCAGGGAGGTCCTAGGGGCCTACGTGTGCTCCCCCCTCCCCTTATCTCCAGACCTCACCCTGTTCGTTCCTGAGCTTCCCCTGGCACCCCTCCCCTGGGGCCCAGCCAAGTCAGGAGTCAGCAGGCCCAAGGTGGTGCCTGGGAGGCCTGGGCAGTGCCAGGGGCAGCCCTCATACCATCCTCCCACTGGCTTCCCTCCCGCCTGCTCTCAGCCGCCACACATATCTCAGCTGTCGAATCCGATTAGGGCTCCTGCCCAGTGAGCCGGACAAGGAGGCCACTGGGCAGGGGAGAGACAGGGACAAGGACGCTGAGCAGGAATGGCAGGACGAAGGTGAAGACGGGGCTCAGGGGAGAAGGTGTGGAGCCCCAGAGGACCAGAGAGCTGGTAGCCAGCTCTGACCCGCATTAGGGGAACTCTGCAGCCCCTAGGGCAACAACCTGGTTCCTCCATCCCAGAGATGGGCAAGGATGGGGGAAGGAAACTGAAGGCGGAGAGATGACCTAGATTAGAAAAAGAATCCCATCCTGGAGCA
>SJXQ01000919.1:173819-202194 GCA_006408695.1 Aepyceros melampus | reverse complement strand
CTTATGAGGTCTTTATGGCTGCAACCCTATCAGGCAAGCCGGGCTTGTTACTAATAGCCATTTTTATAAATTAAGAAACTAGAGGCTTAGAGACCTGCATAAATGCACGTAGTCAAATGAGCGAGCTGAGTCTCAAATTCAGGCCTGATTCTCAGGCCACTGCTCATAAGCAGAATTTACTTTCCTTCCTTGGTCAAGAGCAGAACTGAGTCTGAAGTCACTCCATTATCCACATTTTCCTCCAAAACCACCCCTTAGGGGATCTGGGGGATCATGGAGGAATACAGAACATACCCTACCCCTAGACAGAGTGACCAGATAGGGGTGTGCCACTCGCCCACAGCACAGAGAGCTAGAGGGCTTCCCTCAAAGCGTGCCCTGTCTCTTCCATGGCTCCCCAGCCCAGTCTGCTACACCCAGAGGCAACACACACACTTACACACACGGTTACTCAGACAAGTCATACACCTCTCCTGCCAACACACCAAACCAGAATGGGATGCCCCAGATCTTCAGAGAACAAGGCCTGTCAGCCCCCGAGGAGAGGGACAAACAAGTCACCACAAACACTAGGTATCACCACCCCTCTCCCAGAGAGCCTGCAGGAAGGCAGAAGCTTCAGGGCAATACCAGGAGCTCGAGCTCTGAAAGCCAAGGAGCCCAGGGAGCTTGGCATGGCTGGGTGGCCTCCCTGATTTGGTCCACACCCCCTTCCCCAGCCATCTGGGCTGATTCTATTCTGGCCTGGGCCACACTCTGGGATCTCTCCCCTTCCATGCATATAGCCACCTCTACCCCAAGCTTATAGATCTTACAACCATATGGTCTACACACACACACACACACACACACACACACACGGTGTGTGTCGGGGGTGGAGGGGGGCGCTTTTCCATAGGTGTTGAGGTGTTGGCAAGGATGGGAAGGGCTCTAACCTGAAAGAACTTCCCCCCACCCCAGGGAAAGGTCACCCCCACACCCCCCAAAAAGCTCACAATCTCCACTGCCCTCCCACACAGCCTTTGGCCACTCCAACGTGCCATGAGCCTGGAAGCGGGCACTGGTTCTACAAGGAGAGTAGGGAGTGGGGGGCAAAGTCCTGGGCTCTTAGGGCTGGAGGGGCGGGGAGGGAGGGCAGAGAGGAAGCGAGAGAGAAACCCCCAGGGAGTCTTGGCTTCCCCAGCGGTCTCCCGGTCCGGCTCCCGGTCACCTTAGCGTGCCAGTTCTCTCCTCGAGGTGAGGTGGGGGAAGGGGGATTAGGAAACTGCAAAGGATGGTGCGGGGTCTGGCGCCCGGGCAGACCTTACCCCCACTTTCCATTCTTCGCTGGAGAACGGGAATGCTTGAGGGGCGTGCAGCAAGGGCGCCGGAGGGCGCAGGGGCTCCGAGCTCCCAGGCACCCCTGTGTTCCCAGGCCCCTACCTCTCTGGACTACAGTGAACCGTGGGGGAGGAGAGATGGGGAAAGCCTGAACTGCCGAGAGGGAAACGGCCAGATGAGAAGCGGAGAGGCCGGGCGGAAGGCGGCCGAGGCAGAATTGGGAAGGGGTGTTCTAGGTCCTACCTGCTCAGGTGCGTGCCGGCGGGGGGCGATGGGGTTCCAGGAGAACCGGGGAAGCCCTCTCAGCTCGATTCAGGATTCCCCCCTGCTTCTGGGTTAGGCTGCTGCAAGAGGCACAGGTTCCCGTTGGGTCCTAAAGCCCACTCTCAAACTCTCCCCGCCCTCTTCCACCAGCCGTGACTGGGTCAGCGGGTGCAGAGCTGAACCGATGGGGCAGAGAGAACTCACTGGTGAAAGACGAAGTCTGAGTCACGGGCTGGGGACAGCCACAGTCCCCGGTGTCAAATACACAGCACATGGGAGATTTTAGTTGAGGATATTATGGGACAGAATTAAAGAAAACATTGCTTCTGCCTGGCCTGAACGGATGGATTTGAGCTTTGGGACTGAAGGTGGGGTTATTATGGCTTTTCTCACCACTTCCAACTAGCCTGGGATCTGGGGAAAGGGGGTGGTCACTTTGGACAGGAGCTCACTTCTACCCTCCCCCTCCTAGACAGAGCACAATCTCCCCTAAATTATTCCTAAATGCCTAGGGGGAGGAGGTCATGCCAAGGGGAAAGAAGACACTGATTTCTAGCAAGTGGAAAGGGCAGTATGACTTAGGCAGCAATTGGAAATTGGCATTTTTATATCCTTAGACTGAGGTCTGTGTGTCTGGGAGTGTGTTGGGCTGTGCAGATATACGTAGCCAGGTGAGAGGATAAGCTGGTGGGGCTGGGAGTCTTTGGGTTACATTCTTTGGCAGAAATGGCAACTGTCAGTGAAGAAAGGGGATACAGAACCTAGGGGTCGACTCCAGCTCCCTACCTGGCCCTCAACTGGGTCCTGAAGCTTTACCAGAATATGTTAAAGGAGAGTATTTTCCCAGGTACTATTTAGGATAAATAGGGGGCAAGAGGGCCTCAGCATTAGATCAACTTCAAGGTTTTTGCTGTCTAGTCGCTCAGTCATGTCCGATGGACTATAGCCCACCAGGCTCCTCTGTCCCTGGGCTTCTCCAGGCACTAGAGCACTGGAGTGGGTTGCCATTTCCTTCTCCAGGGAACCTTCCTGACCCAGGGTATTTTGGCAGGTGGATTCTTTACTGCTGAGCCACCAGGGAAGCCCGCAACTTCAAGGTTACAGACCCAGTTTAGAATAGCCCAAATTCTCAAAGGGAGAACTCAGGGTTGGGGGGCAAGGTGGGCCAGGGAATGTGGAGGGAAGGCTGAAGAGGGCCTGGTAAACATTTTGCAAGGGGAGTTGCACACACCTCCAGCAGCAAAGCAGGGGAAACGTCACAGGGTGAAGGGCCAGGGGAAGTCAGGGACAGAGTCATGGAAGGGAGAGGGCACGGCCTCTTCCTAGAAGGGGGAGAGGGTGGCAGCAGTGCCTCCACCCCTGCGTCAGTCTGGCAGGAACTGGGGAGAGGAGCTGGATGGCAGGTTTGGAGGGCCCCAGGGTGGAGCCAGTGGGGTGAGCTCAGGTCAAGCCTTTCACCCTAATGTGCCTCAGTTCTCTCCCAGCTGTTAACCAGGGCTCTGGGTTCTTCCCAGGCAGTTAATGAGTGTTTACAGAAGAGCTTGGAGATCTTCAGATCTCAGCTGGGCCACCACTACAGTTATAAAGCTCAATAAGGGCTGAGTGTCATTGGGGAGGGGAAGAGCAGGGGAAGAGGGAGACAGACGACTCTCTTACTACCTAAGGATAAAGCCACGCTCAGAGATCAGAGCCAGCCTCAGCTGCCACAGGATATCCTTGTGCCCAGGGATGGAGGTCACGTACCCTCATCCTTCTCACCACCACCAAAGGCTGGCCCGCAGCTAAGTGTGGGTAGAACCCAGACTACAGCCGGTCTTCATTAACTCCAGTTCTTTTTCACCCCCCACTGTGAACCCACAGCTTCTACAGACCCAGGCTGGAGGGGGCTGCCCTAGCCCGACCTCACTGCTGACTCTGGGATAGGGGGCACCATACTGTAGGCCAAGCTACCAGCTGAAAATAAGGTCGAAGCAAGACTCGCTTTTCCCACTGGGAGCGAGCAGAGAGGAAAGAAAGGAGTGTGGGGGTGAGAGGGTGGAGGTGGGGGAATTTAGGGCAAACGCAGGCAGTGAAGTCAACTGGATCTAGGCCCAGAAACCCCCACACCCTGGGGCCAAGTCTTACTCTAGCTTTGCTTCCAGCCCGGTCTTGGCTGGGCCCCAAACTAGGGAAGGCCCTGGCTGCCCCTTTCCGCCTCTCTACCCCCACCCTTATTAAATACACATTTTATCTCTCAGCATCTTCATTATCTTAACTGAAGGAGACAAGCAGTGGATGGCGGCGGCAGAGAGCGTCAGGAGAGGGGGGCGGGTGTGGGGAGCAGGCGCACCCTTGTTGTAAAGTGCTGATGAAGCTCTTTCAGGCAGTGTGGGAAACAGAGGCGGGATCAAAGGCAGAGAGGCTGATTCAGAACTCAATTAGAGCTTTTTAAAAAAGGAGCTGGCTCCCTCCTTTTGCCAGGCTTCAGACAGCCTTTACCCAGGCCCCTCGCACCCAATTAGCTTCTACTGGGGGCCTGGGGCTGGGGTTGAAAACCAAGGGGAGGCCAGAGGGCACAGCTTCTCCCCCTGCAGACCCATCCCTTCTGAGAGGGCGGAGACTGCTGTTGTGTGTAACTTAAAAGGTCTCAGAGGGCACCTGATCTTTTCAGGAGGAACCTGAGATCACCTTTTCCTCAAAAGTTAAAACAGGACACCACAGTTGGGCTCCTCCCTAACCCCTTGCCAACTAGAGGCTGCGCAGCTTCTGGCCCATCTCTGGGGACACTAGGTAACAGCCAGACAGACACCCCCTCCTCCCAGCCAGTAGGTGGGACTCTCTGCCTCAAAGCCAGGGGCTCCTGGGAGCAACATGGAAGTTGCCTCAAGCAAAATATCACATCAGAGGGAGCCATTGGAACGCATCTGTGAGGCTGAGAAACACCGCGCTGCCACAATGCCACAGGATGGAGCACCCCCTCTCCCTGCTCCACCTCCGTGCAGAAGCACCAGCCCGGGCTGCCTCCAGATCAGAACTGTCCTCAAGATGGAGGGGAAGGCGGCGTCTAACTCCATCATGGATCTGTTCACTCAACAACTGTTAATGAATACACCCCCGCCAGGTCTCAGGCACTGAACTAAGTGCTGGGGACAGATACAAGTGTTAAAAAAGCTCTCCACCTCGGTTCTCTGTTTTGGTCTCTCAGTAGTCAAGGTAACCTCTTCACAGATATTTTTAAAAAGCCCCAAGTCGTATCTCCTTCCTACTTCTCAGTTTTTATTGGTGTATCTTAAAAGGGCACAGTGAGGGGGAAGAAGGAAAGAGCTCTGCCAACTTTGGATCTCTGGGCAGCTTGGACCTCACACCCTCTTGCCAGTCATCCAGCCACAGGCAGGTCTTCACTGAGCCAGAATTGTCAGTTGCAGCTCCGGGGTTGAAACTCAAACCAGTTTTATTGTGTCTGTGTGCGTTCCATGGCAATGCCCACTGACACTCTATGGAAGCTTCCTCTGCCTCTATGAAGAAATAAATAAACCAGGAGACAGACACACACACCCCACCATCTTCGAGGGGAAGAATGTAGGTCAGCATCTCTGTCACTACTCCATGTGAAACGGCCCATGCTCCTGGCAGAAACCAGTAACCACAAGCCAAAGGCCAGCCCAGCCCCCTAAAAATCCCACCACCTTCCCAGAGCTCTCAGCTTCAGCAAGAAAAGGACTTTCTTCCTGCTCTGTCTGCTCCCCGGCTGTCTGAATTACATTTAAGACTCCGCTGACAAACGTACATCAGCCTGTGCTCCCACAAGGGCAGCGGAAGCCAAGCAGGGACTCGAAGTCAGCTTCACGCATCGTTGACGGAACCAACCCTGTTCCAATTGCTGAAGTCTTAAGAGCAGCAATGACCTAGAAATTGACAGTGGGGGGAGAACCGAAGGGAAGTAAAACGAACTAACCAGTACACAGAAAACCCGATTTCCTAATACCAGGGGAAAGGGAGAGGAGGTGGTGGGGGGGAAATTTGGCCTCTTTGAATCTGCAAATGTAATCTTGGCTCAGTGCCATAGGGGATACACAGCAGCCCCAACGCAGTCAAGCCATGTTCCTGACTCCAGCCCTACAGTTAAAGGAAGGCGCCAAGCCTCAAACACAACGAGATCGCTCCTCTTTGGGCAGGATCCTACTGTGGACACAGAACAGACAGCAGCTGCCCACAGTGTGGAAACAACCTGTAAAGCGGTCACGTCTCTTAAGGCTGCAGCATCCAATAAAACGTAATTTAAATCAAGCCTCGCATCTGTTCTCAATCCCATTCAGTCTCTGCTTTCCATCAGCCTTTGGACAATCTCTGCAATTATGCTCGTTAACCCTTATAGCCCCGGACACTTTCCAAGCTGCTAGATACAGACCTGTGTTCCCCCCTCACAAACTGACCTCAGAGGGAACAAATGCTCTAGTGAAGGAGCATGAGACGTTCAGACTCCCGTCTAGACTACGCTCTGCTACACACACTAGCAGGTCGTGTCCATTTCAGAGGGCTCTCTCTGTGCCCTCCTTCTATCCTGTACCACCTGCCGCAGCCCAGATCACATTGCAAGGATACCGTGGGCAGCATGAATGAAACAGTGGCCAACTGATCATTGGTACACATATCAAGTTCTCAAACCCAAGCCATGTCAGGAAGGCAGGAGGCAGAACTCAGGGAGCAGCACAGACTTGGTCACTGGCTGTCAGACCATTCCTATCACACATGGTTTGCATTCCAAGCATATGCTTGAGTTATAAAAGTACAGCAGTCTCCCAGAGGAATCAAACTTCAGGTTTTTTTCCCTTTCCCTCAACTACCCCAGTCCCACACCTGCAGGCCTAAGGCAGTCAGTGTTATCATAGTGCCCTCTGGCGTCCCCATCACAAATTGCCATTTAATGCCACTGGAAGCCAAACCCAGAAAAGTCGGGACTTCAGTAACCATGTGGATTAATTTATCTAAGGGGACTGGGAAAATCAATGACAATCCAAACCCAAACGAGGGCATCTTAAAACAAGTGGCTTCAGCTGAGGACCATGGGACGGTTTGGGGAGGAATTTTCACATTGCCTTCTGAAAAGCTTGAGCTCTCTTGAAATGTGATAGCTAAAGAAAACAAAGATGCAGCTTGAAAATAAATATATTCACAATCTGTAGTCACATTCTCCTGACCACCCCCACAACCTTGGGAGTGCCCAGGAAATTCAACAAGGCTTTAAAATGTCACAGTGTGGAAGTATCTGCAACATAACATGAACACAGTACACTCCAAAAAAAAAAAAAAAGATATCCTTTGATCAAAGTGTCCTCCAAATCTCCACGTCAACTGGCTTATTTGTTTGGAGTCTCCTTTTTCGTTCTGCTTCCTCTGATCCAAAAGTTCTTAAAAATATACCAATGTTTGAGGAGACTAAGAAATCAATATGTGAACTTTCTGCAGCATCCATCTGCATACCTGTAAGCATGCTGGTTAGGGGTACACTCAGGGTAGAGGCGGTGAGTGTAATTAAAAAGGGTCTACTTGGTAGTTTGTAATGCATAAATATAATAAAACTCAAAGATATAATTGCATGCTAATAGTCATGAATCTATAGATTATTTTTTATCAGTTTTAAGTAAAAAAAGGTCATCTGCTTTCAGATCTGAGTGTATAAAGTACTAAAATGAAGACTCCATCGGTCTGTAAATGCCAGCTGGATACTTTCGGGTGGGGTATTAGTAGAAAAGAATTTAAGGCAATCCAGTAGCTAAGATATTTCCAACTAAAGCTTTGTCTTTCAGAGCATGCTCTATTTCCTTCTCTTCAATCTTCAGAGACACCTGCAAGGAAGAGAAAAGGACTTTTTGTGGTGGAGAACTCACAAAAGCCAAGTTGTTATTACAGAAACCTTTACTATGTTAAACTTTTCTCACAAGAGTTAAGCAAGTTAAACACTGCTTTTCCAATAACATGGGGGGGGGGGATCTGATTCATACTATAGCCCTGTCTTCACACACCTTAAATCCTACCTAACAAACAAAAAACAAGTGCTTATCTAATTGTGATCATTTTTAAATCTTTGCTTTAGCAAAATATAAGCTCAAAATATAAGCAGGACAATTAAAAGCAATGTCACAGAGAAGCAGTTTGTGTACCTTTGTGAACGGGTTTCCTTGTTTTTCTTTAATCCAAAAATGCCTCTGGCCTCCAAGAGACCTGAAAGTGACAAACACTCTGACTGGGCCACAGCTGCCACCTGCTGTTTGCGACACACGTTACTATAGGCTTCGTATAACTGGAAGGAAACAAGGGAAATCAAATGTCGTTTAAAAGCCCTCTCTCTTCTAACTTTGTAATCTTTTAAAATAAGGTAAATCTGGGTTTGCAAAAGAGTTATCTGAATACCCCAATGCTCTCCATTTTCAATAAAATCCTTGAAAATGCATTCTGGAGGTACCGCCAAAAACCTACACTGTAATGCAGGAGGGGGCTTTATTGTGTTTCATAGGGAGAGGCAGAAATAAAGGGGAGAAGATTAATGGTAAAGGCTCAACCATAGCCCAAGGGAAATAAAAGTCAGCTGCCTTTTACATGATACCAGTACTTATTCTCACCGTTAAAATCCATTTTTAATTCACATCAGCTGCAGCATCATAGGCCTTTAGGAAAATATCTGCTCTGCAAAGCAGATTCTCCTCTCCACCCCAGCTCCATCTGCTGAGATTCCTGACTAACCTTCCCCAGGGTGACCTCTTTGATTTTCAACCGCCTGGTCAAGAGCAGCAAAGAGCAGACCAAGATCTTCTGCTGGAGGGGGAAGGAATCTTGTGCTCCTTCTCGGCTCAAAGTCATTCTGTTTCCATCAACTTCCGAGATGACTTGTGATATGTGAATAACACCAACCCGCTTGGGAACCAGTGACTCAGAGGGTGATTTACCTATCAAGTAAATAAATCAGGATTAATTTGATTTTTAAAATATTTTATTTTTACAGTTAAATATGAATCGAGAGAGATGATACTAAGTTTTAGTGGAAGGAGAGGTTCTAGTTCTGTAACAAGTCAAAGGATGAGACACAGTGCTATCCTCAGGAAGATGCCAAAATGTGACAGGACTTGGAAAGTAAGGTTATCATCTTTCTGGGCAGAACGGTGAGCTGTTTTATCCTGTATGATGCAATTTAATGCAAAAAGATGAAATCTACCTCATGAAAGAATAAGGACCAGACAGAGAACTAATGTAAGGTTCCTAATATCTCAAAGGCAAAGAAGGACAGAACCTTGAATAAAGATGACTGGGCCTGGTCATTGTTAAAGGCTGGGAAAATTACCTAATATTTCAAATCAAGTGAGTGGCTAAACGTGGACAGTCCTAAGTCCTCTTGATAGCCTCCCCAAATGACCTTTGAGGTTTGGTTCATTTGCCCAAGCCAATCTCCAGGAGAGCAACACTTGAGAAAATGTCATAGGATATTTCAGCAGATAGCACCATCTCAGAGGCCGGAGGTTGGGAAACTGCCAAGGAGCCACAGAGGACTGTGGCCTCATTGTCTGGATGCAGGAATGGCAAGACGGAGGAGGATTTGCTCTGTAACAGACTTCGCCTCATGTTACTTCCTGAGACCAAGTCAGCTGTCCCACAAGAGTTTGCTTTGATTGTTGTTGTTCAGCCGATAAGTTGTGTACGACTCTTTGCAACCCCGTGGACTGAAGCACGCCAGGCTTCCCTGTCCTTCACTGCTTCAATTCCATGATCACAGACAGGATGCTACCGAGGACTAAGCATACTGGAGAAACTGGAGTTCAGTGGTCAAGAAGCAGAATCTCACAAAACTGAGAAGAATTCAGGTCTAGTCTTATTCCCTATCCAATGGCTGAGTCTCTTCATAACAGTTCCAAGAAGAGGTCACCTACCCAGCTTGTGTCTGAGTCTCTTCAATAATGGGACACCCCCACTGTGTCAAAAGAAGACCAGTTAGTGCTCTTTACTGGGAAGTGCCTTCTTTTTTTCTTTTTTTTCGGCTGCACCACAAGGCATGTGGGGTTTTAGTTCCCCAACCAAGGATCAAACCCACACCGCCTGCACTGGAAGTGCGGAGTCTTAACCACTTCCCTGGACCCACCAGGGAAGTCCAGGAAAGTGTCTTCTTATATTTAGTTAGAAGTCAGTCTCCCTGTAGCCTTCTAAAGCCATTAAAGTGAACCACATTACCAGAGGTTAAAAGACAGGAATTAGATTAGTTTAATAATTTATGACAAGAAGTCACAAATTCTTTCAGTTCTGTGTGTGTGAGCGGTGCTCACCAGGTCCACTGACAAGCCTAAATGTTACTGGTAGGGGCAAAAAGGAATGATGTGAAAAGTTGAAGAGAAACCAGTCTCTAGTCTGTGCATTGGCAGATATTACCTACTATCGGTCAAAGCACTGTTTGGCTACTTCTGAAATATTTTTATTAATCTTCTTTCAACAAGTTGATGATAAGGAAGAAACAATCAAATCAGACTGTTCTGTTTCTAAAGATTAACATTGGATATTAACCACAATATACGTAGTTCATGGCCATTTTACATCCTCTATAACTAAGAGGACAAGGCTGAGGGAAAGGAAAACTAATTTTGTTGTTTTTGTGAAAGCTTGCAGTTTACTTGTAGCGATGCTATCTTTGTATCGCCACCCTCTGAGGCTTGTTGAAAGTCTAGCGATATCCCAAGCTGAACTAATTCTTTCCCTGTCTGACTCTTATTTCCTGGGCTTTGCTTTCACCTATATCAAGACCTAAAGTGCACTCGATGTAAGTACCCAGAGAGACGCTGATCCAATCTTAGTGTCTAGTTTTCATTCCTAGGACTCAGAAAGAAAACCGACTCTGTCCCAACTATTCATGTAACACACTGGAGAACCCATTTCCAGTAATGCCTGGATTACAGCACTGGCAGGCAAGACTGAAATAAAGTAGATGAAACTGATGAAAAACACAGACACCCATACACAAACGGATAACAGGATTTAACTATGCTCATCTCATCTTTCTATCTCTTTCAGAAAAGTAAAGCTTCTGATTATAAAGGAAGAGGGAACAGAGATAAACTACTCACATTCAGAGAGTGGTTTGAGGATAGTCTGACTTTTGACATCTGACTCTACAATTTCAATAGCCCTCCTGTAAAAAAAAAAAAAAAGTATTTCTAGAGTTAATTTAAGCTGAGCCAAACCAAACACCACACCAAACCCCAAGCCCAAAAACAGGCACATTAACACAAAGCAACATGTTTTATAATTTTAAAACCCAAGAAAATTGGATTATGCCTCAACTCCAGGGGACTTAATTGCCTCGAAATAAATCATGGACCAGGGAATCTGAGAAACTTCAACACTACTCGATTTCCTCTTACAGAGGCTGAGTAAGTCATCATACATTGAGCCAATGATAATATTTTGGACAAGGAAAACATGTCATGGATAGAAGAGAGGACATGCAGTGTGGGTGACTGACTAAAGAGAGACAGCGCCGCCCCTACACTCCAGCCCCAACAGAGGAGCCCGCAGTTATCTATGCATAGGCTATGTGTAGGCTAAAACCACCCGGGCCTACGTGACTCTTGCTCATAGCTGCATCTTTATCCAAGTAGTTTGCTGACTAGGAAGAACTTTCAAATCCAGGATCACTCCATCTAGCAAGAGGAAGAGCTGACTCTCCCACTGCTCTCTCCAAAGTACTTTGCCCACAGGAAGCCATGTGCCAGACCTGGATCTTCTGCATGGCAGTAGGGGAGGTTGGACCAGCGGGCCAACACAGCAAGTGTCATTTTAATGGACCCAGTGTCCTACTGGGAAAGAAGAAATTTCATCAGTCAGCCCAGAGGCTTTCCCCAGCAGGAAGGGCTGGGGGATGGGAAGGAGGAGAGAGAGAGGTCTGGAACACAACTATGGGGAACCACCAGCTGGAGGAAGGGGTGCTCACAAAAGCAAAGGAAGGGGCAAAAAAAGTCTCAAGGCAAGGATGGTTCAGGTCCATAAATAAACCTGCTTGAGACCAGCTAATGGAAAAGTAAACTGGAGTCTTTTTTAATACAAATGTAATTAACCAATCTATAATCACCACAGGGAGTGCCAGCAACATCTCATTTGTTTCTCCCTCTGTAGGTAATGGACTGATAATGTTTCAGACATTAGCACGGTGGAAATGCAGAGCTCCCCACTGAGAAACAAGTCCTCCTTTCTGAACGTAAAAAGTGGCAGAATGGAGCCTCTTAGCCACATTCATTTGAGTTACACGAGATAATTAACAGCATTTCTTCTTTTTTAATAAAAGCAGCCAACAGTGCCATAACTCACCTGCAAATATCAAGCGCTTTGCGAACATCTCCCGAAACAGCAGAGACTTTGCGGGCGCAGAACTGAACGGCAGCATTGTCTAGGACCTGGTCATTAAATGCCTTTGGACAAGACATAGAAGTTTACAGCTGAAAGTACATAAGCTCCTCTTCTGCAATGTAGGTCTCAGACATGAGTACTTTCATGCTTAATTCTAAACTTGATTGACCAAACTTTAGGGTCTAAGAGATGACTTTTCTGCTTAGGAATGGGAATTTCATACATTGAAGCATTTTGTAGGAATGTGTAGAGGTTCACAAAGGAGGAAAAAAGCAACTGAAACTTCAATTACCAAAACTACACCTACACTAAAATCTACTTGGTCATTTACAAGAGAAAGTGCTTTCTTGGTTCTATTTTAAAAAAAAATTTTTTGGCCAGACCATGAGACATACGGGATCTTAGTTCCCCGAACAGGGATAGAAGCTGTGCCCCCCAGCATTAGAAGTGCAAAGTCTTAGCCACTGGACCACCAGGGAAGTCCCAGGTCCTATTTTTTTTTTTTCCTATTTCTTTCTGGCTGCGCTGGGTCTTCACCGCTGCGTGGGCTGTTCCGTGGTTGTGGCAAGCAGGAGCTACTCTCTAGTTGTGGTGCACGGGATTCTCGTTGAAGTGGCTTCTTCTGCTGTGAAGCACAGAGTCCAGTAGTTGCAGTTGCCAGGCTCAATTGCTCCAAGGCTTGTGGGATCCTCCCAGATCAGGGATGGAACCCGTGTCTCCTGCACTGGCAGGCAGATTCTTTACCACTGAGCCACCAGGGAAGTCCCCTCAGGTCCTATTTTAAGACTGTTGTGTGTGTGTTAGTCGCTCAGTCACGTCTGACTGTTTGCGACCCCATAGACTATAGCCTGCCAGGCGCCTCTGTCCATGAAATTCTCCAGGCAAGAATACTGGAGTGGGTGCCATTTCCTGCTCCATGAGACTTATTAGAGAAGCATTTGATGACTCCTCTCTTATGTTTATTCCAATACTGAAGCACTCAATAAATGAGCCATGGGTGGAAATTCACACACAATGTTCTCACTATGGCCCACAGGGATGCCTTGTTTAGCAATGCAGTCAAAGCAAAATATTTTAGAACCATTGTTAGGTTTCCCTTTCACAGGTGACACAAGGAACAGACACCTTGGTACAGTGCTTGGCACTCACCTGATTCAGTCGATCCTGCAAGATGGTGGCTATCTGATTTTTTGTATAAGGTGGGAAGTTCAACAGCTGTGGCTTGCATTTTTCTCTAGCTTGAAGCCTTGGCAGAATTCTGTCCGTGAGATCCAGGGTATTAGCAATACCTGAGGAGGAGATATGTAACACTTATCATCAGTGGTCAAATCATCCTAAAAGGAAAAATAAACCTTCCGAAAGCTGAATAAAATTTCTAGTCATAATCCAGCATTCCAATTGTTGCTTCCCACTTGTCCCCTACTCTCAATACTCATTAGGTAGGATGTACACAATCATTGAAGAATTTTTTTAAGTGTTCTTTATTTCTTGGCTGTGCTGGGCCTTCGTTGTGGCATGTGGGAAGAATGCTCTATTCAAATTAGGTTTAAAATTTTGACTAATAGCAGGACCAGACACTCCCAAAATTGACTGTTGCTGAAATGCCGTATTATGTCATTTCTATTCAGAGTTAACAAAACTGATTTGATTTGTGAAAGTGAAAGTTGCTCAGTTGTGTGTCCTACTCTTTGCAACTCCATGGACTATACAGTCCATGGAATTCTCCAGGCCAGAACAATGGAGTGGGTAGCCGTTCCTTTTTCCAGGGGATCTTCCCAACCCAGGGACTGAACCCAGATCTCTGCATTGCAGGCAGATTCTTTACCAGCTGAGCCACAAGGGAAGCCCTGATTTGATTAAGTTCCCTATTATTTTATAACTTTCCTTTAAAAAAAAATTCTTTTATTTATTCTTTTTTCACTAGCTGCACAGTATGTGGGATCTCAGTTCCCTGACCGACTCATGCCCCCTACAGTGGAAGTGTGGAACCACTGGACCACCAGGGAAGTCCCTATAGTAACTTTCTTTTTATGGTAAGAAAGCAGAAAGCTGGTGTAAGATAAAGTAATAGGTGATAATTCCCTGGCAGTCCAGTGGTTAGGACTACTCACTTTCATAGCCAAGGTTCAATCCCTGGTTGGGGAACTAAGATCCCACAAGCTATGTGCACGGTGAAAACAAAACAAAACAAAACTCATAAGCCGAAGAGATCTAAAAAAGAAGTCTTTAGAACCACCATGTAACATGAACAACAGAGCACTAACCAATCAGCACCAACCGAGAATTGCTTAGCCACGGCCATTCAAAGAGTGTGTACAAGACATCCTGCCCTCTGCTGTCCAGCTGATCCATCTCGTCCAACACCAACACACTAAAAAGAAAGAGAAACAATGAGGATCCATGTTCACCTTCTCAACTCTCCAATCTGGCTGATGTGGGCTGACTCTAGGTCACATTCCTACAGCTCAAACCAGTTTGAAGGTAGTCATCTACCCCATTTGGTAACATACGGCAATGAGCTTAAAAACATTTTCCCCCAATTTGAAATTAGAAGGTTTTTCTTTTTTCTTTTCTTCTTTCCCTTTAAGGTTATGTAACTACCTCTCAGAGAGAAAACATAAGAAATGTTCTTTTTATAAGTAAACTGATAAATTCAAGAGATGAGACTGTGAGTTTGTGGGCAACAGATCTTGCAGACTTTCACAAAGCAACATGCAGCAGAGCAACGCTTACATCATGGGGCCCTTCTCTGCAGTCATATGGTTTTCCAGTTTCCTCAACATGTCCTTCCCAGCTGGCCTGGATACTTCTTCCTGACAAATCTCCTGAGCAATGGCTGGGAATACAGCCTGGGCACTCCTCAAGGACATGCAATTCAGCACGATAGTTTTAAAGCCTTTTAGTTCCTTCTAGAAAAAATGCAAACAGGCAAGTTAGTTTGGCCCAGATAAACTTCTGATGGAACGTGAAGTGTCTTTGAGGGGTTAACAGCATATAAGAAAATAAGCTCCACTTTCATTTGGAGAGATTTTGACAGTGAAATTTAAAATGTCTTATTCGGGGGAAAACTGCAATCCCTGAAGTACTTCCACTTTTTCTTAACCCTTAATAACCAGATGTCATTTTAGCAAGAGCATCATAATTCAGACTCTCAATGTACCTTGAGGTCTTGCAGAATTCGGCTTAAGCAGGCAGTTTTTCCAGTTCCAGGAGCACCAGAAAGATAAAGACTTCCAGCCTTTTTCCCACAGATGTGCTCCCTTAGGAAATTCCTGATGACATCCATCTCCTTTTCCCTGGCAGGCAGCTGATCCGGGACAGCTGTAGTCAGGACCTGTTTCGCTTGCTGGTAACAAGTGCCTGTGCCAGACATGAAAGGACAATTAGACACAACAGAGGGGACTGAAAAGACCCATTGGCTTTCACTTGGAATCACCAGCCTTGGTTACGAGGCTGCACTAACAGCTGCCATGAAAGAACCAACCTTCTTGCTTGAACAGTCTCAGACATGCAGATTCTTTCTCCGGCAGACATCTCTGCTCAGAATCGGTTGTGATGTCCTGACTTTTCGGAACTGAGGAATGTATTTTGTTTTGGTGAACTCTGGTGCTTTCTCTTTTGCTAGGAGACTTAGTTGTCAGCTGATTGTCAAATACCAATCTGCGTCCCTTTGATGTCTGTGAGCGAGGGGGACCATTCTCTTTCTTGCCTTGCTTTGGTGGAGAACAGGGAGATAAACGGGGAGTGTTGCACAGGTTGTCATCACCTGAAACATATTAAAACCAGAATGGGTCACTTATAGCAGTGGACAGTAAAAGGACTTGGAAAGATCTCTGCATCTGCCCCTCAAAAGGGGGATGAATTTCCACCAGGGTCAGAATCACCAAAATAAGATGCCTCTCAGCCAGAAGCAAACATCGGCCACCAGATGGCACCACTGAGTCTTACTAGTCGGAGGCTTTAATGGAGCTAATTCTAGGATAGCTCTAAAACAGGGCTTTCCAACCTTGGCATTATTGATATCTTGGATCAAATAATTTTTCATCGTGGGGGACTGTCCTGTGCACTGTATCATAGTAAGCAGCATCCACTGTCAGTGGCATCCCATCCGTTACGACAACTAAAAATGTCTCCAGATACTACCAAATCACCCCTCATTAAAAATAGATGCGCTAAACCAAGAAAGGGAAAAAAGAAAACAACACTTAACAAAGAAACAAGAAAGGATTATCAACCACAAGAACTGTCACCTGTTTCTCCTAATTTCACAACCACTGAGGCAAGTTTCAAAATACTATATAACGAACAGTGACACTGACAGAATCAAGTTCAGTATTAAGGAACTGAAGATCAGCCCTATCAAGTAGTTCAGAAAGTGATTTCAAAAGTAGCTTAACAACTCTGAAGTTCAGTAAGCAGTTAGCAACCATTCTGAAAATAACCAAAGGGAATAAAATCGTCTTAATTGTACTTAGAAAGCTGTTTCAAAGTCATCTTATTGTTAAGAAAGAGGTTGAGAGCTACTGGTTAAAAAGTACTCAAACAATGGCTATCTTACCCAGACGTTTTCTGGGGCTAAGAGGCAGGATTTTTGCACAAGAAGAACGCAGGATAGCCTGGGCATTTGTCAATTCTAGTTTGGCATCACTGGAGCTTTTAGCTTTGTCCACTGTCCGAGACGGTTTCTTTTTTGGAAAACTGATTGTAGCCTGTGACTGGGAACGGGTTTGAGGCATGATGGCAGCACAGCTGGGTACAAAAAAAAGGAACAGGACATCCAGTCAATATGTAAAAGTGAAGGAAAAATAATTAACATGGAACTTAAACCAATGATCAACACTCATTTCATAATCAGATTATGTTGTGATGATATTTTAGCCTTTAATTCTGCTTCATATCCAAATCTATGCAACAAGAAATACCGTGTCTACCTACTACACATAACAGGCTGTCATAAGTATTTTAGGTATTTACTGAGCTTCCCTTGTGCTCAGCGGGTAAAGAATCCACCTGCATTGTGGGAGACCTGCATTTGATCCCTGGGTTGGGAAGATCCCCTGAAGAAGGGAAAGGCTACCCCCTCCAATATTCTGGTCTGGAGAATTCCATGGACTGTATAGTCCATGGGATCGCAAAAAGTCGGACACGACTGAGCGACTTTTACTTTAAGTTTTACAACCATTTTAGAGGTAGGTACTATTATCCTTTTCTTAATGATAAGAAAACTGAGAGGCAGCGAGGCCCAACATCATAGCAATGTAAGATATAAGACCAGGTATTCTGGCTCCAGAACCCAAAATTTTAACAACTCAAGCCATGCAATAAGAAGTTGATCTTAATTGGCGCCTATAGCACTTCTAATTCTCCAGCTCCAGGCCCGGGGTAGATCATTATCACCATCTTAGCGCAGCAGCCTCCCATACTTACAGGCTTACCCCAAGCCCTCAGTCCCTACTCCGTCCAACCTCGGCCCCACATAATCCCAGATGTTCGGGGAACATCGCCCTCCCTCCTATCGCACTCAGCCTCCGAGGGTGCATTCCTCTCTATCCGACCCCGACCTCATCACCTTCCGGCGAACTGAGCTCTCCTCCCGCGGTCCTTGCCCCAGGCTCTCACAAACTCCGCCGCCCCCAAGGAAAGGACACGGGCCTCCTCTCCTCTCCACCGTACAGGGCTGCGTCACCTCACTGCCGGCTCTTCCTCACGTCTCCGGCAGACAACTTTAGGGACTGTCCACGACAAGCTGCTGGATAAACCCCACACAGACGGCAGCAAACCCCAGCCACGCGCGCGCCAAATCTGCACAGCCGCAGCTTTCCCGCCTCCCGCCAAAGCCCGGCCACGCTTCTGATTGGGCGTCGCCAGAGCGCCGCGCGCGCCTTGGACGCAGCCCCCTCCTTCACGGCCAATCAAGCTGGAGGGTACGCAACCAATAAGAGAGCCCCAGCTCTTAGCGCCATCGTGAGGCCACGCCCGCAGGTCCGTTTACATCCGGGGCCTTTGCGGAAGACGCGCGGTTGCGCCGGGGCCGAGTGAGTCCGGCTAGCTGCGCCGCAAAGCCCGGCGGGAGATGTAGTCTTTGCAGCTCGCGACTGTATTCCCACGCCCTTTTTTGGTTCTCGATGCCCTTTCTCGGTGTTGCACGTACCCATTTTCATTATCCTAATGGGCTAGACCCTGATGCTGGGAGGGATTGGGGGCAGGAGGAGAAGGGGACGACAGAGGATGAGATGGCTGGATGGCATCACCGACTCGATGGACATGAGTTTGAGCAAACTCCAGGAGTTGGTGATGGACAGGGAAGCCTGGAGTGCAGCAGTCCACGGGGTCGCAAAGAGTCGGCCACGACTGAGCGACTGAAATGAACTGAACTGAACTGAATGGGCTAGATTTTCAGAGAGCTACTACATAATCAGTTAATCAGTTCAGTCGCTCAGTCGTGTTCGACTCTGCGACCCCGTGGACTGCTGCACTCCAGGCTTCCCTGTCCATCACCAACTCCTGGAGTTTGCTCAAACTCATGTCCATCGAGTAGGTGATGCCATCCAACCATCTGATCCTCTGTCATCCCCTTCTCCTCCTGCCTTCAATCTTTCCCAGGATTAAGGTCTTTTCCAATGAATCTGTTCGCACCCAGTGGCCAAAGTATTGGAGCTTCAGCTTCAGCATCAATCCTTCCAGTGAATATTCAGGATTGTTTCTTTTAAGATTGACAGGCTTGATCTAACTGCAGTCCAAAGGGACTCTCAAGAGTCTTCTCCAACACCACAGTTCAAAAGCATCAATTCTTCAGCACTCAGCTTTCTTTATGGGCCAACTCTCACATCCATACATGACTACTGGAAAAACCATAGCTTTGACTAGATGGACCTTTGTCGGCAAAGTAATGTCTCAATACCTACCATTATTTGGGCAATTCTGGGTGCCAGGTTTGATGCCAAGCGCTTTACTAATGCTCAACACTGCAAGGCACAAAGCAAATCCGCTGAGGGTTAGAGGTCACAAAATTTTTGATGGCCTTGAGGGCCTGGATCATTATTTGGTACCAAAGTCAGTTTCTTTGTAAAGTTCTACATAAATAACACTGCACTTCATCACATTAGCCCCCTTATTTGTGTTTCAAAGATGAGAAATAGGGCCAGGCCTTTGCTTTTATTTTGTTACAGATAAGAATATGATATTCTGTGTACCTTCCCATCACTAGTCCCATAGATCCACACAATGTGGGGAGTGGAGAGAATTATGGCCCCTTAATTTAAAAATATTTTTTAGTGGCTAAACACAAGGGTTTTAGGACCAGAGAAGACCTCTATAGAAGAGGCAAGCTGAGCTTTTAATGAAAAAATATAAATTAGAGCAGTAATTTACAGGGCAGCTTCCAAAGCTAATAACCCAATTAAGCCTCAGGCGCCATTAAAAACCAGAACCCGATTCTAGGTGATGGTAAGCATTTATCTCTCATCCTTCTATATCAAATGAAATAGAGCAATAAAACCAAGTAATAGGAAAACAACAATATTACAATCAAGTTAGTTGTAGTTGATTCATATAGGGTATAAAAGCCAATACTTATGTGTATGTCAGGCTTTGAGCTCTGATATTTTACCTATATCACCCTATTAATTCTCACAGGAACCCCATGAAGTTGTAATTATTTCCATTTCACTAATAAGGAGACAGAAATAGAGACGTTGAGATGTGCCCAAGATCACACAACTAGTGAGTAGAAGAATTGGAATTCGAACCCAGGAAGTCTGAAAGATCAAACTCCTAACTCCTAACCACTTAAAACATCCAAGAAGTAATAGAAAGTCAAAGTTGCTCAGTCATGGCCAACTCTTTGAGACCTCATGGAATTCTCCAGCCAAAAATACTGGAGTGGGTAGACATTCTCTTCCCCAGGGACTCTTCCCCACCAAGGAATCGAACTCAGGTCTCCCACACTGCGGGCAGATTCTTTACCAACTGAGTCACCAGGGAACCCCAATAGACAGATGCAGGTTCTATAGCAGAGAGAGGGCAAGGGAACACATTTGAAGAAGGCTTTCTAGAGATGAACACTGCAAGAATGAAGGGTATAGGCTGCCACAAATGGAGAAAATGTTACCATAGAATTGAGGCTTTTTTACCAGCTGGGATTTCTGATCTCTTAATAGGGCAATAGAACCTAGGAAGCAACTTCCACTGTTGATGTTTACTTCTACAACCTGGGCACCTAAAACCTGTCCTTCATAACCAATGGTAACAAGTGCCCAGCAAGCTTTTAAGGGATAGTGGTGAACAACCTACCTATCTTAATTACAGAAGGAGCAGAAGCAGCCATGAGTACTTAATGTGCATACTGGAGCCTATGGAAGCATCCACCAGGAAATACAGCACTGGTCCAAGAAAAGCCTACAAGAGTCAAGGACTACCGGGGAAGCAGGCAGAGAACTGCAGAATGTCCAGATTGAAAGGTCTCTGAAAGGATACCTACTTGAAGCTTTCTCTTTCCAGTACTCCAGTAGTTATGATGATACCCCATCATGTTTCTTGCTTCTGTGCCTCTTCTGTGCTGTTTCCTATGTCTGGAATGCTGCTCACCATCCTTCCCTGGCTAATTACCATAAAGACTCTTAGTATCCCTCATAGGTTTCTCCTGGTGGCTGTCCTGCTCTCCTGCTAGACTGTGAGCTCCTTGGAGGCAAAGAACATGTCCTATTCATCTTCATACTGTCGGTGTCTGGCACAGAGCTAAAATATGCAATCAGTGCTTGCTGAATGAATGGGAAAGACATTCCTGCCAAGCGGCTATCCATCTTTTGTGTGAACATTTTTTGTGGTCAGACAGCATCCAGTCCTTTAAGTCTCACACCTCCCCTCAACCTAGGAGTGGAGAATGAATTATGTGTAAAATGATCCAGACTGGGCTCCGGTGATGTGAGAGACAAAGCATCTCTCCATCGTTATCCTCCAGGGTGATGAGGATCCTGAGGTTGACACTTTAGTCCTTTTAACTCTGTCTGCAGAGTAATAGGGAGTCAGAGACAGGCAGCTTCCTTACAGTAACTTGCAGTTTGTGGCTGGGCTGGGTAGGAAACACTAAAGCGATACTTTCGCCGTAAGCAGGTATGCCTCGGTAATAATTAAAGTGGGACAGACTAGTGTCCTTATCACCTGCTAATCCACACACAGTATCATGGGGGAAGGAATGAAATCACACAGGAAGAACCTGTCTGGCATCCTTTTGTGAGTCTGTGCGCATGTCTGTGTGTGCACTGGTGGGTGTGACTAGCAATACCATCCCAAAAGGACAGAGAGCTGATAGGAAGTTAGGAAGTTAAGGGTCATTTAGGCAAGCTCCATTTGAGAGCTATTCAAAGGCACAGGAGGAACAATTACATCAATAAATAGGTAGTTTATTAATCATATTAATAACAATGATGAATCAAAGAATCAAGAATTCAGCCTATCTGGCAAATATGGATGAAAATGAAAGGAGGCCCTTTTCCCCCCCTCACTCCCTTCCCCATAGGTTTTTATATCAAACCTATGTGAGTGACTCATCCACACACCCGTTATGAATCAGTCCAGGAAATAATTCCAAGACCTCTGCTAGTGATGAAAGTACAGGTTAAGCTCATTAAATCTATGGTGATTATGTCAGCTGACCACAGTAAGTCGAGACTGTCTGGTTCAATTTCAACACCTAAAGTCAAGGAAGTCAGCTAAGATTTCAACTTAAAAAGGAGTGAAGGAGAAAAGCCAACATCCACATTAAAAACCCGACACACACAATCTGTGTTCTGCCCTCACCTTTTCTTCACACCTCACTGTGAGAATCTACCACACGTACAGGCGGAGAGAACCATCAGGGATAGAGAGACAAGGCCTGGGGGATCTCCTTGGGCTCCCTGAAACCATGGGCCAAGGGGAGTTAGGTGGCAAATACAAATAATGACCAACTCTCAGAATCACCCGGTCAGCTTGGCGAAGTGGAACTGTTGAGTTTCCAAATACAGCAGGAGGGGAGGAGAGAAAATTCTCAGGAAGCTGCAGATGCTTATGTCCAAGCGACTGTTTCTACTGTCTCAAGGAACCTGGAGTCAAACAACACCCCGAGACAGCAGATTTCTTCCCACTCTCTGCCACCACTTGTGGCAGTATCCCAGACAAGAGTACACAGTTTTCAGGTTTTTTTGTGTTTGTTTTTTAGCAAGGTTTAATTAAACTGCACGGCATCCAGAAGAAAGAAATGTACCAAAGAATCCAACCTGAGACCAGATTACACATTTGGGGTGGTGGGGGGTGGGGGGCATCAATGCTAAGTCGGGGAGGGAGTACTTTAATCAGAAACAACGCCAAAATAAATCATACAATAAATTATTTTTTAAAAAGAGAGAAACTGGTGGACATGCAAAGATGGACGCGCACACACACACACACAACGCTCTTCACACACATCACTCTAGTCTTGCATTCAGTGTTGATGAGGGCTCCCGTGCTGGTCGCCAAGGGAAAAGACGAAGGTTAGACATGAGAAGAGAAGGCTCAGCTCCTCTGCCACCAGCAGGAACCCACTGACTTGTCAGAAACAAGAGTAGAAAGAAGGAAACTGCAGTTATCAAGGAAGATTTAATTGCTTCAAAGAGGGACAGAGGAAGAAAGCACAGAGATCTAACACAAGCAAAGGCACAAGGAACGTGGAGTTGAATGGAACCAAACCCTTCCTTCCATTAGTTATCCTGTATTTTGTTTCTGTAAGTGTTTTGAAGGTAGTTGTCGTTTTTGCTTCATTCTGCTTTTAAGAGATGAGTCCTGAAGGCAGAGTTGTAATGCCTCCCATTCCCTAAGTTAGGGTGGCACCCAGAGAACCCCCATGACCACGTGGAGCTGGGGACTGAGATTCAACAGGGAAAGAAAGCCTACAACTGGAATGTCAGGAATCTGATCTGTAGTTCATTGTAGGTTGGGTTTCCAGAAGAACAGACAGCTCAGTGTAGTGCCATCAAAGGGCCTCAGCCGCCCTTTACTCCACCCCCAGAGCTTTGCAGAAGGGAAGGACCCTGGAGTCACACTTCTCCCCCACTCCCATAAGCACGCAGCCTACAGATTATTTCAAGTGATCAGGAGAATTAAACACACCCCAACCCTGAGTTGCTCTGTAGCAAGTCTATTTACAATTTTCTCTCACCTCTCCCTGGAGGTGAGTCTGGGTTTCAAGTTGGGAAGCTGTGGGGTGAGGAGATGCCCCCAGTGCAGTGGCCAGTCTCCTCGCCTCCACCAGCTGAGAGAGCTGTACACTTTCTGGAGGCCGGAGTCTCCCATCTGTTGGTGGGATAACCCGAAGTGCTCTCACTCAGCGGGCCCAGGCAGTAAAACTACTGGGGGCGCTGTGGCTGGAGGAAACCCCCATCAAAGAGAAAACCTGGACTATTAAAGTGCTGTGATCCAGGTTTGGGGACCAGAGATGGGGGACACGGGGACATCAAGCTCATTGAAAAACCTGGAGGCCACTGGCCTGTTTCCCAGAAAGGGCGGTAAGAAACAACTATTAAGTTTTTCCCACTCGAGAAAAACAGCATAAAACCAAACCCACACAAGGGCTTTTAGCACAGCTTCCTGATGCTTAGCTGGGCAACGTCTCTTCCTTCCAGGAAGGAATAAGGGGGTTAATGGGACTGGGCAACAGCCTCAACATGAGACTACCCAATCTTCCACTGAAGAGACGACATTCCCACAAGCAAATTAAAAAGAGCAGTTTAAAAGGTGAGAAGTTTTAGTGCTCTTATAGCCAGCCCACCTCAAACCTATATTACAAGCTTTTTATAGCGTACAAAATAGATCAGTAACTATGAGGCTCACATTCCCATTCTTCAATAGTAAATATACATGATAATAAATCTGTTATTAACAGAGGGACCAAATAAGGTATAAGGCAAAGACATTTAAATAGGTACTGTGTCATCAACATGCTCTGCGGAAGAAAATCCAGCTGACTTAGATCTAGTCCCAGGCCTTTTCCCATGAGGCCAAGAAACTGAACGTACAATCCATACCCACACGACACAGTCCAAATTCTAAGAGACGACATTCCCACAAGCAAATTAAAAAGAGCAGTTTAAAAGGTGAGAAGTTTTAGTGCTCTTATAGCCAGCCCACCTCAAACCTATATTACAAGCTTTTTATAGCGTACAAAATAGATCAGTAACTATGAGGCTCACATTCCCATTCTTCAATAGTAAATATACATGATAATAAATCTGTTATTAACAGAGGGACCAAATAAGGTATAAGGCAAAGACATTTAAATAGGTACTGTGTCATCAACATGCTCTGCGGAAGAAAATCCAGCTGACTTTGATCTAGTCCCAGGCCTTTTCCCATGAGGCCAAGAAACTGAACGTACAATCCATACCCACACGACACAGTCCAAATTCTGGGGAATATGGGGGGCAGCAGGTCACAGGGGAGGACGAAGGAGCCCCAGTGAAAACCTGGGGTTTGGCTTCTACGTGTAACGCTTATTTCAATGCTCTGTGTTTGAGTAGTGGGGGTAGCGGGGGAAGGTAACACTTTGATAACATTGTACAAAAGGCATCAACTCCCATTTCAAAAATAAATGGGAAGACTTCACAGTCCAAGTTCAGTAGCCCGTCAGTGTCTGCCCTGGAACTCTGCTGCGGTGTTGAGTCCTGCACTTTCTCCTTTGCCCTCCACTAGCATCCCCTCTCTCAGCTCCCCTGGCTTCAGGATGCCAGGGATACTGCCAAGAGGTAACTGCTAACAGATGCAAAAATAAGAATTATAAATAAAAGAACGATTAGGAAAAGTGTGGTGATAGACCTAACTGTGGTTTGCCTCAACAGTCAGTATGGTCCAGGGGATGGCAAAGGACAGCAGACCCCAGACAAGCAACCCAAGTTAAGAGCTCTCTCATCTAGCAGTGGGAAGACTTGGGTTTCACCGGGCACCACGAAAAGACCCTTAGTTTGTGATCCAATAGACTGGAAAGTCTCTAGGAGTTTAAGCCTGTGACATATCTGGTGAAAAGTCTTCGTGGACTTTTTCCCCTTTGTTCCAAACAATAGCATGGTTCCTCTGCTCTCACTCTAAGCTCTGAGCACCCTCTGCACTCAAGGGCTTGAGCAAACCACACCAGCTGGATGTGGAGCTCCACTCTGCTGTCAGAGAAAGGCAAGTCCCTGTACCATGACCCAAGCTCCGGTCCTACCTAGACTGGGAACCTCCATTTTCTCTGGGCTGTTCAACTAGGACTTGGAAGACGAAACAATGTTGCTGGCTGCCACAGAAGATCAACTAGATGGAAGCACACCTCACCATTGTGCTTCTTGGCACAGAGGAATCTTTGACTCACCCAGAACTTCCTCATCTGTCTCTACTCAGAAATGTTAACCTATGCAGGCCTGTAGCTAAATGGTGAAGGGAATGGGAAGAGCCTGCTCAGTCAGCTAGGCTATGAATTTCAGAGCTGGTGGGCCTTAGTTAAAAATCTTCACAGCCCACAGAGCTGGACCTTTCCACAAGGTGCTTCACCGTTCCCTTCTTTGTCATCCTGGGGGCTGCAGTTTCTGAACAGGACTGAAAGGGCCAGGGGCTTCTGGAGCCAGGCAGTAAAAGATTGAGGCAGCCTCGAGGTCAAGGTTAAGGCCAAGGCCGAGGTCCTATTTTCCTCTCTCTCACTAGAGGTTTTAGGGATTTGAGAATCCATAATGAATCAATGAAAGGACTTTTCTCTTGAGGGGATAAGGTGGTGAGAGAACGACAACATCCTTCAGCCTCAGCACCTGCGGAAGTGGAGCAGGGAGTCCCAGAATGCTCCCACCATGGCCCCTGGTCCCTGTGCTGCAGAGGAACTGACTAGCTCTGAAAGGATACCCAGTTCATTTCACCTTCTCTTTTCATTGATGTTTAGTTCAACTGGTTAGTATTTAGTGTTTCTATCCAGCCTATTTCTGGGTATGGGCATGGGGTGGGGTTACAGCAAAACCAAAATACCCCTAAAAATAGAGCAGATTCATTTCCTTGCCTATGCGCCAAACCTGACCTTTAAAACAGATCATTTCCCTGCAAACTCCTTTCCCATTTCACTAAAAATGCCCACTCCTGGAAGTCCTGGCCATACCAGCTTCCTAAAATGAAGAAATATAATGTAGCCATCAAGTTCCTCTCTCCCCACCCTCCTACAGTGGGTAGGAGAAGGTGGGAGGACCACTCTCCACCCCACCCCGACAGTGAGTTCATTCATCACAAGGCACCTTTCCCCAGAGGAAAGCAGGAGACACAGAACCTGCTTCCTCATCCAGCCAGCAGGGCTTGCTAGAGGGATGGGTGCAGGGCCTGAGGCCCTGCTGTCAATACAGAGAGTCCGGTCACCAAGTCCAGGATGAGATGCATAGATGGAGGTGAGTTGGGAGGACGCTTGGAGTCTAGAGGTTGGTTGCACTGGAGAAACACATCAGGAACTGTCATGCAGGTTTCAGGGGAATGGAAGGGACCATCTGAGAAGAGGAGAGGGTCCATCCTTTTCCTGAGGAGCAGGACCAAGCCAGGCTTCACCTGAGAATGGGGGGCAGAGGTGGGGCTCCACGGGCAGCTGAAAAAAAATAAAATAAAAACCACATACATAAGGTCACTCACCAGACCCAGAATCACCCAAACATTCCTAAAACGAGAGACAGGTAGGCTCTTTGAGCTATCCTTTAAAACCTGGGATGAGGTTTTGTCTTTTTAGAAATGCAGACAAGCAGCAGCAAATGTTAACCTAAGAAAAGCACATATCAATCCTATAGCCTACACAATTATGGAAGAACTTCCCTGATTCTCTTCTTACCTCGGTTTGTTTTGCTGGGATATATCCTCTGAAAGTGTTTATACTCTTCCGGAGCAGGAAAGTCTTCAACTGGATGGAAAGAATACTTTGACTCAAAATCATCTGCAAAAGGAAAAGAGCATTAACTCCTATCACCGCCTAATTAATTCCTAATTCTGCCTCGGCTCCCATAAGCCTCGCGGCTACTCCTAACCCCTCCTGACGCACTGTGAGGGCCTGCCCTTTCAGTAAACCCATGAGGATGGCAACAGCAGTCCTCTTGTATGCAGAGTGTGTTCAAAGGCTCTTTACACTAAGGAATGAGTCTTGGAAATGGTTCTTTACATCTTTCCACAAACTGGTCCTTTACAACTTTTGGTTTGGATGTTTCCAAATCAGGCACATCCCAGTAAGGGAGCCCAGCTGTTTGCCTGGGAGGGGAAGGAAATATAATTCTGTTTTAGTAACAGTCATCTTAAAGATTATCACCATGGGAAGGGTCCAGGCTCCCCTCAGGGAGTTCTGTAACACAGTTGGGAGAGCCATGGCATGGCCTCTGCTCCCACCTCCCATGGCTCCTCTACATGAAAGCTCAGTTTCCTATGGGTGTGACTTGATCACATTCCACAAGGCATAACTTCTAAGCAAAAACCCTAGTCCACTTAATAGGAACAGACCAGAGCAGGGGCAGAAAGGTAATCATTACAGAGTCTACAGTGCACAGGATAAAACGGACCGTGAAGATTTTTCCAGACTTCCTCAACAGTTGTTGTTCCGTTGCCCAGTCGTGTCCAACACTTCACGGCCCCACGGACTACACCACACCAGGCCTCCCTGTCCCTCAACAGAGGGTCTAACAATACCTGCTGGACAATCTTTACTTGGTGCTTCATTACAGACCTAATGAATCAGACTCTCTCAGGTGGAGCCCAAGATTCATTTATAATCTTGCAAAAGTGGACCTGATAACCCTAGTCCATTTAGTCAATCTCCTTGTTTCACACATAAGGGAAGTGAAGTCCAGAAATATGAAGTGACTTCTTCAAAGTAACTTTGCATTATCAGATAAATGCTGCTGTGTATACAATGTTCTGTTTTCAAAGGTCCAGAAAGGAGCCTTTCTTCCTCGGAGAATACGAAATTCCTCAACAGTTGTGGAGGAATCTCTATAATCCTGAAGAGGATACAGTCTTGGACCTAAAAGCTAACCACAAATAATGAGCCTTGAGGAGCAAGGGAGTGGCTTCAGAGTTAGCAAAACACTTGCCAATTTTACTTTTAATCTCTTCCGAAGCAGTCGAGCTGAGAATTCACCTAAGGAAAGCGATGTACATGGATGGGAACAGAAGTCTCAAGGGAAGTCAGGAGAGGAACTGCAGTGAAGAGGGTACCAGCTGGCCATCCCCACTGTGCAGTGACCACTGGAGTCAGTGAAGTCCCTTAGGAGCCAGGAGACTAATACTGCTAGCTACTCACCCAAGAAAGATCGGACAGTGGTGATGGAATCTCTGTGGCCATTCCTCAGGGGCGGCGGTGGCGGAGGAGGCCCGGCTGGTGTTCTTGAGGGCGGAGGTGGGGGCTTTCCTCGGCTCAGGGGTTCTGACCCGTGCACTCGGT
>SJXQ01000919.1:138653-164845 GCA_006408695.1 Aepyceros melampus | reverse complement strand
GGGCTGGCTTACCAGCCAGGTTCTCTGCAAATACAGCAGACAGCACCAGGTCAACAGAGCCAGGCACACGGTGGTGAGTTATCTCCGTGTCACCCTGCCTCCTCTGTGCAACCTGCATGGGAGCAGGTACAGTTCTGGGTTTCCACCCGGTTTCAAGCTCAAGGTCCATTAACAAATACTACTGCTGCAAGTCGAACGCACTTTCATCGAATCCCTCAGCTTCTGCTTTATTCTACTCTGTCACTCCTCCCCTCCTCCCCTGCTCCCACTCCTCTTTGTCGCACCTCTACCGTATTCCTGATTTCCATGGGCCCCGCTTGGGATCAGTCAAAAAAGAACGCACTTGGGAAATACCCTAAGGAAGTCCTTACCACATACCTGAACTGTCCTTGGCTCCCACAGGGCGCAGCTTTGGCACTCCTCCTTGGAAGAGACCTCCCTTGGCCTGCAGGGCAGCTGCTCCAGAACCGTAACCACCACTGCTTCCTTTGGGTTCTGGAAAGCACACCATTGGGATTGTCATTTCATGTGTGCTCTGAGCTGGTGACCAAGTCAGTCCTGAGGAGAAACCCGTCCTTCTCCCTGGGCTTTAATTTGCAAACCGCCACTGCTTTTGTCCTTCCACTGAAACAGAAAGTGAGCTCTCTGCTCCACAGCTTCAAGTAGGCATGGGGATGAAACTTTTGGGCTGTGATGAGAGAGAACGAAAGGAACGAGAAGCCAATCGTCCTTTATTTAGGGCAGAGGGGTAACCAGGATGAAGAGAGTTCTCTAAGCTCTCCTCTCCAAGTCCCAGATGATCAGAGGCTGATGGCTCTGGGACCTAGGTGTGAGCCAGCTCCCCAGAGGCCCTCCAGCAAGAACACTTGCAGCAATTATAAAATCATTACTGGCTTTAGCTTATCAGTTTTCAGGACTGTGGTGGTTTCCTCAGAGAAAAGCCAAGGATGTGCCCTAATAACCACGAGAGATAGTAGGAGACAGGAGGCTTAAGACCCCAAGAAGGTTTCTCAAAGGTCAAAAAGAAACTTCGAGGCATTCAAAGGCACAGATGAGAAGACAGTCACAGAACACCCAAACACAAAACTCCCACCCAAGATCCAACAATAAAAATGACAGCCAGGCCGAGTCTCCAGGTCAACCCTGGGGTCCTGGCGGTTCGCAAGCTGATGCAGCTTAGACTCACTCTCGAGGATGGGAGCACTCCGATCATTAACGTTGGTCACCTTCTTCAGCTTAGTGCCCTTGCAGATGTCCTGTAAGAGGGCGCCTCGACCCCGCTGCTCATCTCTACTCAGCTTGGGCGGCTCGGTGTTTGCCTGAAAGAAGAGGGAGACAAAAGTTCACCCTCAATATCCTCTTCATCACAAGTTCAGGATAAATGTCTTTGGCAAACTGGATTCCACGCAATGTCTGTCTAGCCTGATAAGGTACATGTGCCAAATGACACCCTTCTCACACCCTTTTCTCACGCTGTCCCTTCGGTGAAGAGATAGCTCTCTCTCCTATTTAGAGGCTTCTGATAGGAGGCCTGCACCACTGCTAACAGAGTACCTATGTGCTAGGCTTGTGTCAGATGCTTTATCTGTACTGTATCATCATCATCAATGCACACATTTATGGAGTCCCTACTATACCAGCAGCATTGTGCTAATAATAATAAGACATTACTTTCATGATCTCATTCAAATCTTGAAATAGTCCTATGACTAACTATAATAAGAACACAAGGACAGACCCCTAGATTAATGGAACAAAACAGATAAGCAGGTCCAGATCTATATAAGAAAAAATAAAAGTATAAAAGCTCATCAGTGCAGAAAGGATAGGTTATTAAATACAAGGTGTTAAAAACTAGTGGTTAATTTTCTGGGGGATGCACCATGGGACAGGTAGGATCTTAGTTCCCTGCCTAGGGCTCAAACCTGAGCCCTCTGGAGTAAAAGCTCAGAGTTCTAACCACTGGAATGCCAGAGAAGTCCAACAAGTCGTTAACTTTCAGAAAAAAATAATAAAGTTAAATACCTACCTTAGGGCTTTACTCTGGCTGAATTAAAAATTTTAAGTGTAAAAAAGTAAACCCACAGAAGTACTATATGGAAAAAAATAGGTAAGGGGAAGGACTTCTTATCAAGACAACTAAAATACAGGAAAAGACCAACAGATTTCTTTATTACAGATTATTCACTTAGGAATATGCAGATAACACACTGGAAGGAGAAATTATCAGTGACAAATGTAACATACAATAGAAACAAAGGCAGTGTTCTAAATCTATATAGCATTAACAAACAAGATGACTCAGAAATCAATAAGATAATAAGCAAGAAAGATTATGAACAGTATTGAGGTTTCCCAGGCGGCTCAGCAGGTAAAGAATCTGCCTGCAAAGCAGGAAACGCAGGAGACTTGAGTTTGTTCCCTGGGTGGGGAAGACCCCCTGGAGAAGGAAATGGCACACCACTCCAGTACGCTTGCCTGGAGAATCCCATGGACAGAGGAGCCTGCCAGGCTACAGTCCATAGATAGGATCACAAAGAGTCAGACATGACTGAAGCGACTTAGCACACACACATGAACAATACGGGGTAAAGAAAGTCAAAAGAGCCAGCAAATATGAAAAGAAAAAACCTTCAACAATAAAAAAAAAGTAGTGTAAAACAGTATTATTATTTACCTATGATACGGTTAAGGTTAAAATTACAAAAAGAGTTTGTCAGCTTTGTGAAGGCACTGCCTGTATAGTGCCTGGCACACTGAAGATGTTAAAAAAAAATGTACATAAAAAAAAATGTACAGAACAAAAATCTGCCCTATGGTGGTCACAAGATTCAGGAAAGTCTAGCAGAGGACTTCCCTGGTCCAGCGGTTAAGACTCCGTGCTTTCACCTCATGGGGGGCACAGGTCTGATCCCTGGCCATGGAACTAAGACCCTGCATGCCACGTGTGTGTGCGTGCCTGCTCAGTCGCTTCAGTCGTGTCCAACTCTCTGTGACCCCATGGACTGTAGCCCTCCAGGCTCCTCTGTCGATGGGATTTTTCCCGGCAAGAGCACTGGAGTGGGTTGCCACACCCTCCTCCAGGGGATCTTCCCAACCCCCAACCCAGGGATCAAACCTCCTGCGTCCCTTGCACTGCAGGTGGATTCTTTACCCACTGAGTCAGCTAGGAAGCCTACATGTCATGAGGTACAGCCAAAAAACAGCACAGAAGTCTAGCACAAGAGTTCTACTTCCAGAAATTACCTTGAAGAAAATAACTGGAGCAGTGCACAAAGATATTAACAGGAACAGTTTATAACAGCATAAAGCTGAAAGTAATCTAAAAGTTCAACCAAAAAGAACAACGAGGAGGACGCCAGTTAAGTAACTTCAAGTGCCTACCTTCACCCTTTTCTGGCTAAACTCTCGACTCATCTTTCAAGATTCAGCTCAGTGTCATCTCCCCCGAGAAGCTTCTCTCATGGCTGCCTCCTCTCCTTCGACCACTGGTGAGGTGCCCTTCTTATGGCCCCATTTATCTCTGCACAGCATGGATTCTGTCTGTTGACTTAGCTGTCTCACTCATTATACTGGGGGCCCTTAAAAGCAGAAACTGTTTCATTTCAGGTTGACAGGATCACAGATGATTTTTATCTGCTTCTTTTTGCTTATCTGCATATTTCCCCTTTTAATTTTCAATAAATTCGTATGGAGAGTCAAGCAATAATAAGCTCTTATATGGGAATTCCCTGGCAGTCCCATAGTTACGACTCTTGCACTTTCACTGCTGAGGGCACAGGTTCAATCCCTGGGCAAGGAACTAACATCCCACAAGTCAAGTGGTACAGCCAAAAACAATAAAAAGTGTTTTTAAAAAATGAAAATTAAAAAGTATAGAGAAAATTAAAGTATAGAGTAAACTTATGTGCTTTTTCTAAAGTGTATTCAGCCAAGTCTCTGACACACACTAAGCCCCCAGTGAAAAGGCTATGAGGGAATGACCAAGAACAATGCAGCGAGGTAACCTAAAGGCCCCAGGGATCCAAGGATAACTGTGGCTCTTTGAACTCTATCAAGAGCAGCTCTGCTTTTACCTACTTTACTTATTGGTCTTCCACATAAAATTTCATCTGAAAAGGGGATCCAGGGCTTCCCTGGTGGCTCAGTAGCAAAGAATCTGCCTGCCAAGGCAGAAGACATGGGTTCAATCCCTGATCCAGGAAGATCCCACATGCCTCTAAGCAACGAAGCCCGGGAGCCGTAACTGTCGTGCCAGTGCTCTAGAGCCCAAGAATCACAACCCCTGAGCTCACGTGCCACAACTACTGAGCCCTCACGCCTAAAGCCCATGCTCCCCCAGAGAAGCCACCTCAGTGAGAAGCCCAAGCACCGCAGCTACAGAGGAGACCCTGCTCAACATAACTGGAGAAAAGCCCACGCAGCGAAGAACAGCCAGCACAGCCAAAATAAATGAGGTTTTCAAAGGGGATTCACACATATGCTCAAACAAAATGTCTAAAACCCAAAACTTACAAGAAAAAAATAAACAGAAGTTGGCAGGCCTGAGTTCTAGTCCTAGTACTGAAACAAACTAGCTAGGGAAGTCTCTTTGGGGGCACAGAGAAAGGATACACCGACCTTTATGTCACAAATAGTTTAACAGGGAAGAAACACTGATGCCACCTGCTCAGAGCTCCACTTAGACTGCACCAGGATAGGAAAGCCAACAAGCCATCATGGTCCTAAGAGACTTCTCAGGAATCAGAACTAACTGAGGAAGACAGACTTTATTTATTCAGTCTCCATCTTCCCACACCATATGTCTTACACCAGGAAGCCCTAAGTATGCATTCAGGTTTTGAGATAGCTGAGTGGAGGGATGACCTACCTGGTGAAAAGTGGGAGGTGGAGGAGGACCGGGGGGTGGTGGAGGAGGAGGAGGAATTGGCATCCTTGCCCTGCGTGCAATTGGCACTGCTCTCTCTCCGTTTTAATCTGCAGCTTTAGGTCACTCATATACCTGCAAGTGAAGCAGAAATAAATTCAAGAGAACAACTCTGCCCTGAGAGACACTGAGTACCAGAAGAACCAGAGGCCCAGGCATGACACCAGAGAAACTAGGCACTCATCTCCTAGGCGCACTGGGATCCAGTCCTGGGCTAGGGAACTCTTTTCCGTAAAAGGCCAGATAAAAACAATACCTTAGGCTCTGTAAACTGTCTATGGTCTCTGCCGCACATTATTCTTTTGTTTTGCTTTGACAGCCTTTTATATTAATAAACTTCATTTTTTTAAAATAAACTTCATTTTTAACAGCGGTTTTAGGTTCACAGCAAAATTGAGCAAAAAGTACTGAGTTCCCTTAAAACCTCTGTCTCCCCAGCCAAACATACAGTACCCCACTATCTACATCCTGCTGTGGTACATTTGCTGTAACTGATGAACCTACACTGATACCTCATAATTGCCCAAAGTCCATAGTTTACATCAGGGTTCACTCTCTTTAATTAAATCATTTAGTTCTTTTTGGCTTTGCTCTGGGTCTTCATTGTTTCCGGTGGGCTTTCTCTAGCTGCAGTGCTCAGGCTTCTCACAGACGTGGCTTCTCTTATTGCCAAGCACAGGTTCTAGGACACGCAGGTTTCAGTAGCTGTGGCTTGTGGCTCTAGAGCTCAGGCTCAGCAGCTGTGGTGCATGGGTTTAGTTGCTCCAAAGGCATGTGAGATCTTCCTGGACGGGGGAGTGAACCCGTGTCTCCTGCATTGCAAGGGGACTCTTAACCACTGGACTACCAGGGAAGCCCTAGGGTTCACTCGTGCAGTTGTATGTTTCATGCGTTTGGACAAATACATAATGGAAAAGACCCTGATGCTGGGAAAGACTGGGGGCAGAAGGAGACAGGGGTGCCAGAAGATGAGATGGTTGGATGACATCACCGATTCAATGGACATGAGTTTGAGCAAGCTCCAGGATAAGGTGAAGGACAGGGAAGCCTGGCACTCTGCAGCTCATGGAGTTGCTGAGTTGAACACAGCTTAGTGACTGAACAACAAACAATGACAACTGTCCACCAATGTAGTTGGCTCTCCAGGTGGTGCTAGTGGTAAAGAACCCACCTGCCAAGGAAACTAAGAGACACGGGTTCGATCCCTGAATCGGGAAGATCCTCTGGAGGAGGGCATAGCAACCCACTCCAGTATTCTTGCCTGGGGAATTCCATGGACAGGGGAGCCTAGCAGCCTACAGTCTATGGGGTTGCAAAAAGTTGGACATGACTGAGTTACACAGCACACACATAAACACCAATGTAATACCATACAGAATCATCTCACTTTGCTAAAAATTCTTTTATGCTCTGCCTATTCATCCCTCCCTGCCCCCAGCCTTTGAACCCCTGGCAACCACTGAGCTTTGTAATGTCTCCACAGTTTTGCCTTTTCCAGAACTGTCACTTTGTTGGAATCATACAGCATGTACCTTTCTCAGACTGGCTTCTTTCACTTGATAATATGCATTTCAGTTTCCTCCATGTCTTTTCACGGCTTAATAACTCATTTCTTTTTAGCACTGGATAACATTCCACTATGTGGATGTACCACAGTTTGTTTTATCCATTCACCTCCTAAAGGACATCTGGGTTACTTCCAGGTCTTAGCAATTATGAATAATGCTGATATAAACATCCTTGTGCAGGCTTTTGTGAGGACATAAGTTTTTAACTCATTTGGGTAAATATTAAGGAGTATGACTGATGGATCATATGGTAAGAGTATGTTTTGTAATAAACTGCCAAATATCTTCTGCAGTGGCTGTATCAATTTGCAGTTCTCACAAGCAACGGGTAAGAGTTCCTACTGTTTCATATCCTTGTGAGAATTTTGAATTTTGGTCATTCTAACAGGTGTGTAGTCCTGTTGTTCTAATTTGCAATTCCCAAATGACACGTGATGTTGGAGTCTTCTCAAATGCTGACTTGCCATCTATATATCTTCTTTGATGAAGTGCCTGTTCAGGTCTTTTGCACACTTTTTAATTGGGTTGTTTTCTTATTGTTGAGTTTTAACAGTTCTTTATATATTTTAGCTAATGGTCTTTTATCAGCTGTACCTTTTGCAAATATTTTCTCTTATTCTGTAGCTTGTCTTTTCATTCTCTTGATCTTTACATTTTGAAAATGTAAAAAAATGTTCTCAGTCATTGCGCCATACAAAACAGATCATGGACCAGATCTGACTCATGGGCCGAAGTTTACTGACCCCTGATACAGTCATATGACTGGAATCTGATAAGAGCATAAATACTATGTGCAAATTTAACCCATCAGTGGCTGAACACTTAAAACTCAGAAACTATATGGCTGTCTCCCTGTTAAGAGTTTGTAAGTGTTCCTCATTTCACAAATGAGACTAAAACCAGGGGACTCTTATCCTAAGACACCAAAGTAGGAGGCAAAGATAAAACCAAAACTCAAGAACAATATCTCCAAAAAGTCACTCCAAGGAAATCCCACTTCTTGAACCCCTCAAAGTCAAAGCCAAATAACTGCAGAGGTTTCGTTCTAAACTCTTTTGTTATAGGAGTGAACAAAATCTTTCTGTGAATAAAGAACACTTAAACACTTCTCTCAATGCCCAGAGAATGATAAAACGGCAAATATTTCAGAGGTTCTATAAAACCAAGAACCTTTGTAGGTGAGTAAAATTTGATTAAAAACATGACTGTGAATGTCTTCAAAATCCCAACTCCTCCCAGTGTAATGCCACTAAAGGTTGTCTGCCCAACAGAACATTTTGCTCCAACCACAAAAACCTGGAACTACTCTGGCTGGGTGGCTCCCGTGGGGAGTAGTGTCTGAATTCACTTCAAAGAACAAGCAGCTGGCTCTCCTCTAAGGGGACTACCTTCTCATTTCTGGTTTCAAAACTAAGTCTAGATTTCCTTTCCCAGGAATCTAACATACTAGACTTGAGAAATTGGTCAAAATAGTAAATGCTCATAAGCAGGACATCTATCATAGAGTGTGGGGGGTGTTACAATGAAAGAAACACATGGAGAAGAAGAAAGAAACGTTCTTCTATTGAGTTCTCTGGGATCACTATGACCATTCCACTTAGGTCCCCATAGCCGGCCTATAGGCAGCAGCCTAACAATAGGGAAAATTATAGTCCATTCAGAAACAAGCATTGCCAACTAATTCCAGTCACCTCAGTTCAGTTCAGTTCAGTTGCTCAGTCGTGTCCGACTCTTTGCGACCCCATGAATCGCAGCACGCCAGGCCTCCCTGTCCATCACCAACTCCCGGAGTTCACTCAAACTCATGTCCATCAAGTCAATGATGCCATCCAGCCATCTCATCCTCTGTCGTCCCCTTCTCCTCCTGCCCCCAATCCCTCCCAGCATCAGAGTCTTTTCCAATGAGTCAACTCTTCACATGAGGGGGTCAAAGTACTAGAGTTTCTGCCTTTTCTGGGCTTCCCATTTTACTTACTTTGGCCATTGCCATGGCTGAAACTGTCTTCTAGAATGACCTGGAAAAGAGGTTCAGACAAGTCCCTAATTCTTCCCAGACCCACAAGCTGATCCAACCTACATGCTACAAAATAAGAAATAACCTGAAGGGAACCTTAAATCTGATAGTGAGTGTCACTTATTAGGCAAAGCAGTAATTCTCTAGCAAAGCAAACCTTTTAAAGTCACCCACTGCAAAAGACCACTAATACATTAGTTAAGTTTAGTTAAGTCGCTTGGTCAGTCGTGTCCGACTCTTTGTGACCCCGTGGACTGTAGCCCACCAGGCTCCTCCGTCCATGGGATTCTCCAGGCAAGAATACTGGAGGGGTTGCCATTTCCTTCTCCAGGGGATCTTCCTGACCCAGGGATCGAACCCAGGTCTCCTGCATTGCAGGCAGACGCTTTAACCTCTGAGCCACCAGGGAAGCCCAACTAATACATTACACAATTAAAGATATCTTTTAAAACAGGCTCAATTCAAACTCCAATTTCAAAATAGATCCCTCAAAAAAATCACTTTTGGGAGTTCCCTGATGGCCTAGTGGTTAGGATTCTGGGCTTTCACTGCCATGACCAGGGTTCAATCTCTGGTCAGGAAACAGGTCCTGCAAGCTGTGGAGTGTGTGTGTGTGTGTGTGTGTGCACACACTTTTATCAAGTGACTGTCTTTAGCGCTGACTTCCAGCAGTGGCTCTCAGCCTCCCTGCTGCCTTCACAAAGACTGCAAGCATGTCACCCTCCTGTCAGTGACACGGAGTATACAATGATGCCCTGTACAGTAAACTATTATCACTCCCATTTTACAGGTAAGAATTCTGAAGTTCGAAGAGCAGAGGTCTGTGTACACACTAGGGTAAGAGGCAAACGTACTGAGCTAAGGGCAACCCCCATGATCACTCAGGAGGAAAGTGCAGAGTAAGGACTCAAACTCAGGTCTCCAAGTACCTTTCTACCTCACTCATCACTATGAAACAAATCTCGACTGCAAGTTGGTTGGGTTTAGCAATCTTCCATTATTTTTCCTAAATAAAAACTTAACTCACTCCAAATTCCTATCTTAGTGATAGAGTACAACCAGATCTCTACATTTTCCCAGAGCAGACCAATTTATACAAATTTAAATTAACCCAACTTTCCTTTCCCTGAAGATTCCCCAAAGAAGTGTTATTCAAACCAATTCAAGATGGATACTACAGGCACTAACCCAATGCAGAGGGTCTGCTTTGAGAAGTGCTTTCAGTTAAGAACAAATGAAGCAAAAAAAATTCATAAAGCTTTATAACAGAAAGACAAACTTTAGTGACTAATGTTGTTTAATCAGAGGACAAATTCAGGCCTTCTGGAATCCTGTCTATTGCATTTTTAAGAATCTAACACTCGTAAAGTTAAATAAAAAAGAAAAAAAAGTTCATCACAGAATTAAGTCCTTCCTTTCTGATCTATTAAACTACAAACCTCACCATCTATGTTTTTCAGAGTCCTTGATTTTCAGAAAAATTCTCATTCCTTTCTTAATCCCTTCCATCTTAAAAACCATGATAAAATAAGCTTTATACATCCTCAGGAGTCACTTTCTTTGAAATAAAGATCAGAGAGCATTATTTTAAGTCTTCTTAATGTCAACTTTATCTCAGAATTCAGAGATAAGTCTCTATAAAACTCAAGCAATGCACTTTTTAAAAAGTGCTTTCTTCTATTCCTCAAAAGACAAAACTTATTTTTCTATTCAATTTCCAAATATTCATACATTTTAAGAGCAGGAAGCCTCCTGAGGACAGAGACAATGATGCTGCCTTTTAACTTGATGAATGAAGAGTCCAACTTAGATGCTTTCTTCATATATTTAAAATGATCTAAGAGATATAGGTAGTTACCATTACAATTTGAGGCCTTTATTCTAATGGTATTCTACTATTATAAAACTGAGGTTTCGTTTACAAGTTATTTTTAAAAGAAAAAATAATTTTTAAAAATCTAAATCTTAATGCCATCCACTTTCATGCTAAGAGACCTCAAGTAACAGTACTTTCCTTTGATTTCAACTTTGATTATACAGTAAATTACAGTTTTTGTACCAAAGTACCCAACAGAATTCCACAGGGGGGAGAAAAAAATGACCCTGAACATTTTTTAAGTGGGCTATCTCACTCAGGAAAGACTCAAGGGCCTTAGTTTCACCTTACAACACTCAGTCATATGCACAGGTATTTAAGATGGTAACAAGAAAATTATTTATTTATTTTTTGGCCAAACTGCACAGCATGTAGAATCTTCATTCCCTGACCAGGGATTGAAATGGTACCCTCTTCACTGGAAGCACAAGGTCTTAACCACTGGACCACCGGGGAAGTCTCTATCTCACCCTTCTTAATACGTGTTTGATTCTTTAATATCCTATTAAGGGCTCCCCTGGTGGCTCTGTGGTAAAGAATCTGCCTGCCAGTGCAGGGGACATAGGTTCGATCTCTGGTCCAGGAAGATCCCATGTGCCATGGAGCAACTAAGCCACCCACGACAAAGAATTATCCGGTTTAGAAATGTGAATAATGATGAGATTGATAAACTCTGTTCCAGTGGCTTAACAAGACAATTTTTTACCATGTTGGACCTTACATTCTAGAGCAAGGAAACAAGGAAACAAATATAATCTCATATATCAGTGATAAAAAGAATGGAAAAATGAGATCATAAAGGGGAGTGTAGGAGCCGGGTACAGTGTTACTAGATGGGGAGGGGCAGGGGCTGGGGGCCTGCCTCTCAGAAGCGTCTCCATGAGCAGCCAAGCCCTAGGAACATCTCGGGAAAGCATCTTCCGAAAAGAATTAACAAACATCAAGGAGATGGAAATGAGTTTGATGTGTTAGAGAACTAAACACCAAGGTAACTGGAACAGAGTGAGAAGAATGGTAGGAGATGAAACCTGAGACTTTATAAGCCATGCTCCATATCCTCCAATTAAAAATAAAGAAGAAGCCATCCTCCAAATCCAACAGTAGTATCCTTCTCTGAACTTCCTGGTGTACAGTGGATGGGACTCCACCTGCCAATGTGGGGGACACAAGTTCAATCCCTGATCCGGGAAGATCCCACATGCCACGGGGCAACTAAGCCCACGAGCCACAACTACTGAGCCCACGCACCTCGAGCCTGTGCTCCAGAACAAGAGAAGCCATTGCAAGGAAAAGCTCACACACCACAACTAGAGAGCAACTTCCGCTCACCGCAACCAGAGAAAGCAATGAAGACCTAGCTCAACCAAAACAAATAAATAAAAATTTTAAAAAGTAGTATCCTCCTCCATCCAATATGCCTATTATACCAAAGAAGTCTAAACAAACCAACAGCTTCACATCCAAAGTAAACAAGTTCCACCCGTTATCTCATGCATTAATCCACAGACTGTACCTCACCTCTCTTTGGCTTGAGCACAGCTAGGGACCTGGGTACTAACCGGAAGCCTTCCAGGGTTAAAAGTTCCCTGCTGGGAATTTGCTTACCCGTCTACTTACCCTTCAACCTTGCACCTGAAAAGCAGCAGTCTAGGGAAGCATGAGCTCATCGCCACAGTGGCACAAAGGCATCCAGTTCCCAAGCCACAGAACCCCACATGGGAGAAGAGCCAGGAGCTCCCTGAAAGGATTCACATGCCACTGCCAGAGACTAACAGCAGGAGTCAAACAGGTTCCTCTAATTACGCAAGAACTGACATCAACAGAGAACTATGAACACGCCTCCACGTGTTCTATGACAGAATACCGTAGAGTTTCCACTAAAGCAATTTTGGTTTCTCTAAAACACATGGAAACAGACTAGAGTAACTTCCTTGTTCTGCGTCTTGTACCACCCTCCCCTCCTCCAAAAGCTGTATATAATCTAAAAGTGATCTACAGCCCTCCTCTCTCAGTGGAAAAGGTGCTCCCTCTCCCTTGAAATTCAATTCAGTCAGACCTCTGGTGAAACAGATTTTTATCATGTATGGCCATGGAAGTAATCAAAATTCCAAAGTTACTTCATGAAGGACAAAAAAATCATCTTTCCAGTGGCAGGCATTTTCCATCAAGGAAATTTAACTACGCAGCAAACCTGATTGATACAACAAGTAATTTAAAAAAAAACCCTTTACTTCAATGATTTTTCACTGTTACAAGCAGCACACAATCCTGGAAGAAAAAAGGATGGAGGCAGAAGTGCACACGCGCGTGTGTGTGTGCTTAGTCGCCTAGTCGTGTCCAACTCTTTGCGACTCCATGGGCTACAAGCCTGCCAGGCTCCTCTGTCCACAGGACTTTTAAGGCAAGAATACTGGATGGGTTGCCATTTCCTCCTCCGGGGGATCTTTCCAATTCACGGATCAAACCCGTGTCTCCTGTGTCTGCTGCATTTCGGACAGATTCTTCACCCTCTAAGCCACCGGAAGGCAGAAGAAAAATACATAACTTTATGATGCTAATCTTTCAAATAGAATTTTTCTAATAAGAATAAAATTATATATCCCAAAATGCAGCTTTTCCCCCTAATAAGACTCTTTCCTCTTGTCCCAAGTTATTTTTCAAAAGCCTGAAAAACATAAACTCAGAAGCCTACATATGCAGACTACTTGATGTGGCAAATATCAGGTTCCACAGGTTATGTATGATTCCCAGATACAGGGCAACTCGGCAACCAAGTCCTCTCATCTAAAAGGACCACAAATCAATGAGACATCTACTCTTGTGTTCAATTAAATAACCAGTTGTGAAGAATGGCTTCATTAAAAAGATGGCTCAAGATAACTAATACAAGAGCAACTGTAAATACAATGCCTGGAAATCATCATAAACAGAGATGGTAAGAAACGACCTTACCAAACATCTCCAGCCCCCACCACACCCCTCAAAGCTAAGAGAAAATCCTACTATTCTGAAAGCAGTGAAGTATTGGGAGGGTGGTTGTAGTTTCAGTCGCTAAGTTGTGTCAGATTCTTTTGAAACCCCATGGATTGCAGCCCACCAGGCTCCTCTGTCCATGGAATTCTCCAGGCAAGAATACTGGAATGGGTAGCCACTCCTTTCTACAGGGGATCTTCCCCATCCAGGGATCAAACTCTCATCTCTTGCATCTCCCGTACTGTAGAGCAGATTGTTTACCACAGAGCCACCTGGGAAACCCATTGGGAGGGTGAGGGAACATATATAGAAAACAGTCAATTGCAGTAAATCAGTTATAGTTCAGAGTGCTGTAGCGCTTTAAAACACAGCCAGGGGGACTTCCCTGGTGGTCCGGTGGTTAAGAATCTGCTGTTCAATACAGGGGATTAGGGTTTGATCCCTGGCTAGAGAACTAAGATCCCACATGCCTCAGAGCAACTAAGCCCGCACCCACTGAGTTCGCACTCTCAAGCCCATGTGCCACACCCAGAGAAAGCCCGAGTGCCACAACACCTGAAACAGCCAAATAATAGATAATTTAAAAACAAATAAGCCCACAGCCAATGATCAATAATCAATGAGACGATAATGCTTTATTTTTACTATATATTTTTTATTTGTTGGCCACGTGACTTGAGAGCTCAGTTCCCTGACCAGGGCCTGAACCTAGGCCATGGCAGTGAAAGCCCAGAACCCTAACCACTAGGCCACCAGGGAATCTCCAAGACAGTAACACTGTAGAATTCACACTGTTTGTGTGACTTTGTTCACCAAAACTGGTTCAGTGAAATTTGTAAAAATCTATTAGAGCTATTTCAACAGAGCTGCTCATCTTAGAACGTAAATCTATGTCAGAGCTGACACAGCTTCCTCAGGCTGCATTTAGCTACTAAGAGCCACAGACTTCTCATATCTGAGAACTAGGGTACTAGGCCTCTATCTACAACATCACTAAGATAGGTACTCATTTGGCCCCTGATCTCCAAGTTAATAACTGCAACCAAGAAGCAGCTGCAAACCCCTCATTTCCAGATGCTTTACATACTGATGGTAAAAGATACAATAGTTTTTCCTTGTAAGGCCTAGGGATCTATAACACAAAAAGAAGAGAATGTGTCCTCTCATACTGTCAAAATTAAAAACAAACTTCAAATCACAGTACTTTAACATCTCCAAAAATGATGCTGCATAAATCTAAGGCAGATAACTAGTAAATCTGTTTTTAAAGCCTGAGTCAATTTTCCATTTCAAACAACAACAACAACAAAAAAAAAAACCAGTTTCCTGGATTTGGACAGTGAAATGATGCAGAGTAGCTCAATGTTCATAACTAATATTTCCTTCCCACCCACGCATCCCAGGAACCAGTGGGTTTAGAAATGGTGGCTTAAAAAAATGGAGTCACACAAGGCCAAAGTTATGTTTGCCAGTATTTAACTTACAGAAGAGAGGAGTTAATCAGATGAAGGACACATTCTAATTTAGAAATCCAGACCAAAGCTAGACAGACTAAAACACAGTCAGAATACAAAAGCAACTCAGGATAGCAAAAATGGTTTAGAAGGTCCTTCTAAAACAGAGCTTCCAAACTTGCCGGAAGAAAAAAACACATCCTAGGGCATGCTTAATAAACACACAAACAACGATTTCTGGGCCCTAATCCAGACCTACTAAAATCAGGGGGAAAAAATTTAAGGCATAAATTTTTTAAAAAAGAGAAAATGGGAAACGAGACAACAACATAAAGAGAGATATCAACGAAATCTTGGAAGCTGGACAGCAGCTAGTGATAAATAACTTCACAGAAAGGAAAAAACCAAATGCCTGCAGTGGAAAGAAGCAAGCAGATTTCTACCACAGAATCTCAGAACAGGCTCAGAAACTGGAGGCATCAGTACATCTGGAGCAAGGGGTGTAGGAGGGGCTAAGAGAGAGCTGGTTCAAAGTCTGTGTAACAGACCTGTGGCTGATTCATGCTGATGTGTGGCAGAGGCCAACGGAATATTGTAGAGCAACTGTCCTCCAATTAAAAAAAAAAAAAGAAAAAACAAAGACAAAAAGTCTGTGTAAGAAATAAGATTCTTCTATTCCCCTCTGTCCCCGCCCCTACACTGCCTGGCAGAAGATGAGAGAAGCTGAACCAGAGGGTCTCTGAACCAAGAGACCAGTGATAGCTAAGGGCAGCTGAGCCATACTGAGAACAAATAGGGATCAAGCAAGTCTAACTTGTCCTCAATAATGAGACCCAGCTCTCTTCTCTCACTCAGCTCCAAAAACACCTGCTGCTGGGCTAATACTCTCCAGGCAGAAAACCGGAGCAGTCCTCTCTGAGGAAAGTGATCAGTGCCAATTCACCCTAAAATGGTGCCCGCCACTTGATAAGCCAGGGATCTGCACTCAGCGTTTTAGTGCCTTATGCTTAAAAATGAACAGATAGCCAAGCATTATTAGACATTTCAAGAAAACCTCTCACATGAAAGACAGGAAGCAAAGTAAATAAGCAAAACAGAATTCCTGACAACATGCAAAAATATTTATACATAAAATTCTGAGACATGTATACCTATGGCTGCTCATGTTGATGTATGGCAGACACCAATGTAATATTGTAAATATTACAATTGAAAATAAAAATAAATTAAAATTAAAAATAAATTTTTTAAAATTTCGAGAAAATTTCTTGGAAACTAAAAAAAAAAGATGGTAAATATTTAAAATACAAGAGCTGGAAGAAAAAACTAAGGCTGTCTGAAAACTGAACAAGGGAAAAAATTCACAAGGGAAAAAAAATTGAGGGCTAGTCTAGGAGTTTCACCATCTGGATAATAGGGGTTCCGAGAAATAGGGAGGAGAGAAATAATTATCAGAGAGAGAATACATTATAAGAGATGATAATACAGGAAAACTTGACAGATGGAAAGGGTGAAAGTGTTCAGTCGCTCAGTCAGGTCTGACTCTCTGCAACCCACAGACTACAGCCTGCCAGGCTCCTCTGTCCCTGCACTTCTCCAGGTAAGAATGCTGGAGTTGGCTGCCATTCCCTACTCCAGAGGATGGTCCCGACTCCAGGGATCGAACCCAGGTTTCCCACACTGCAGACAGACTCTTTACCATCTGAGCCACCAGGGAAGTAGATGGAAATAAGGTGCAGACAGAAATGGCCCACCGAATCTCAAGCATGATGAATTTTTTTTTCCCCTGGCCATACTGTACAGCTTGTGGGATCTTATTAGTTCCCCAACCAGGGATCAAACCTGGGCCCCCACTAGCAGAAACATGGAGTCCTAACCACTGGATCACCAGGGAACTCCAAAGCACGATGAATTCTAATATCCACCCCAAGGCACATCACTGCATTTCAGAATACCAGGGATAAAGACAAGACCCCAAATAGGACTAGTCTGGTGGTCCAGTGGTTAAGAAACCGCCCTCCAATGCAGGAGGCAGGTAAAGACAAGACCCTAAAATCTTTCAGAGGAAAAAACAGATCCTATACAAAGAATCTAGAATTGAATAGCACCAAATTTCATAATATTATTACTGAAAGTTAGAGAACCACAAAGCAAGGTTTAAAATTTCCAAAGAAATATGATCCCAACAAAGTATTTTATACCTAGTCAAACTATCAATCAGCATAAAGGTAGAAAACAGATGATTCAGACAGGCAAACCCTCAAAAAATGCACCCATCCTATAGATCTTTTTCATAAAGTCTCTGGAAGAGACTCCACTAACGTGTTTAAATGTGCTGAGAAGAGATACTTCCATCCAAGGTTAGGGATGAATTAACGACTGATACTTAGTAAATCAAGCAAAAAAAGGAAATAAGGAAAAAAAAGGCAAATATAATACTTAAGGAAAAAAATATATATATATACATAAAGAAGGACATATAATCATAGTACACAGTCATTATATTGGATGCTACTTTTTTCTCTTCTTTTGATAACACTCACCTCTACTCCCTTCTGGACTCACAAGAGAGGAGGGAGGCTGGAGGTCTGGGAACTACTTTTCCTAGAATCCCCTGTCACTGGGTTGTGGTTTAAATCCCACCAACACACAGCATTCACTCACGATCTGGAAGATAGAAGGAAGGTGGATGCCATTACTGGTCTTCCAGGAACAATGAGCAGCTGCGCAGCCTCTGACAGATGACAGACATGTGGTTTGCAGCAGTTTTCAATATTCTGTAAATTGGCTGCTTTGGTGTTTAAGGCAGTCAGGATTATTAATGACTGCAGTTTCCTTCAAACCCTGCAAGTGGCTTTCCCTGACCTATGCTCCCCTGGCCTTTCATGATTTGATAATCTGTGAAATACCAAGAATGGTTAGTTTTTCTACTTGAATCGTGATATATAATACCAAAACATATAGAATATTGATTTAATCAAGATAGTGATATATATATAATGCAGAGAGCAGGAAGGGTTGTGCACGAATAGCATCATAAGAATGCAAAACTCAAGTGTCCACAGCAGAAACTCAATAGATAATATCTAAGAATGGAAAAATCAAGACATAACAGTTTAAGAATACTATGTAGAAACATGAATAGACATCAGAAAAAATATTAAAAGTATTGTTAAAAATATGAAAAGCATTCAGAGGATAAGTAGGAGAAATGGAGCAGCTCTTTAAGTACTATAAGACTTATAGTACTATTTGACTCTTTATATATTCTTACTATTTTGATTTTAAATTTAACTACTAAAACCAAAAAATCTAACACTGTACAACAAAACCAAGCTTCAGACTACCAAAATTTCCCAAGAAAAGTCAACATTGGATCTGCTACCAATGCAGTTAAACAAAGTAGAAAATCCCAAACAAACCAAAATAACTCAGGTCTCAGGCTCAACTGCAATGAAGCAGGCTGCCTAATGTGACCTGAACCTGTGCCACAGCCTGGGTGTAACCAAACAAGCTCACCACTCAGCGCTCACACCATCACAAGTCAAGTACGTGAGGAACTTCCAGGCCACCATGAGAACTCATAAGCAAAGGTAAGCACAAAAATAGAGGGATAAATCTTAAAACCAATTACTTAGCCCCCTTTTCAGGTCTTGTTCTCAATTTAATGCAACTAACTGAAAGACAAAAATAACCAACATCTGCTATCAAAATATCTTTACAAGTTCTAAGAAACTGTTAGTGAAATTAAAAGACTTATCAGGTAGGCTGAAATCTAGTCACTGATGACAAAACCCAGCTCTTCTCACTCGAGGCTGGCCATCTCACAGGACTAGCACTTGCCTTCTATGTGCATTCCATCATTTGCACAGCACAAATATAAAAGTAGAAAACATATACAGAGAACAGTCAGAGGAAGGAAAATCAGTGATGACAGTCTCCATTAAGCAAAAGCCTAAAAGAAAATTTAAGCAGATGCTCCATAAAATGTTGATCCAGACTTCAAATGGAGAGAAGTGTCATGCCTCATTTCAAAGATAATAAGTCCCAACTCACCACAGAAAGTCTATTAACAAAGCTGCGAGTTTCACTGCCGAAGAGTTTCTTCTCTCACTCTAATACCCTTAAGCCATCAGATACACAGATGCTCCCTGCTGAAATGCTAGAAAAATCTGCACATTTTCATTCCGAGATCACTAGTGATAGTCTGCAAAATCAGGAGTCTATTTGAAGTATGAAAACAGGGCAAGCTGATCCAATTACACAAGTAAGTTCTAAATCAAAACAGGACCATCTGGGCTTTGAGGAAGAGTACTGTGATTCCTGAACAAAAGTCAATATAAAATATACTGCAGACACAGCCAATAAAAATGGTTTCATATATTCAGAATTATAATGGCCCTGAGCTACTGATCCTTTTGCATGTCCAGTAAGATATATGCACCATGTTAAGACATATGGCCTAGATGACAAATTATTTTCAGTAGTTCACAAGAAGAACATCTGTGTTCTCTCTCCAGCCCATGAGACTTACCAAAAAAAAACAGTCAATAATCCCCAAAAGTGAAGAGGTTTTTTGTTTCTTAAATATCCAGGTCTAGCAAACTAGCCCATCATCCCCCATGATCTAAGAACAGCTCCCCAACAACAATCTCCAAACCAGTTCTCAAGAGCCCCACATTTTAAGTTCTAATCCAGCCACAAGAGTTTAATGGGCAGGATCCAAAAGAAATCAAGACTAAAAGAACAGGCTTTATTCAGGGAATTTTTTTGAAAACATGTTCTGCTGTACAGAATTCCGATTCTTTATGATACTGATGATTTCAGCATCAACAATGGTAAACTACTCCCAGTGGAAAGAAATGACAGAAAAAAATCTCTGTTGGAAAGGTTGAACTCAAAATGAACTATGCCATTTACCTGTATTTTTTAAGAACTCACACTCTCTGAAGTCTTGCCTCTTATCTCTCTGCTTCTCACTCCCTAAGGTTCAGACACACCAGGACTCCCTTTAACTCTCCACATAGCCACGTTCTTTCCCTCCTCAGGACCTTCACCTTTGCCATTTCCTCCCCTCATCCTTTAGGTTTCAGCCTTAGAAGTCAATTCCTCAGGGACCTTCCCTGACCGGCCGCCTTCTCAATGAACTAGGGTCAGGCTTCCCATTTGCACTCTCCACTGTACTGTCGGCAACAGTAATTAATTACCCGTTTAATGGATGTTTTCCCCACTAGACCATAACAGCATGGTGCAAAGGCTGAATCAGTTTTGTTTTCACTGTTGCATCACCAGTACCTACCATAGTGCTTGGCACACAGTAGGAACTCAAAAACTGTCAGGGAAATGAATAACAGGGCCCCCAAAAAAGCAGCCTCAGCAATTCTAATTTACCCTACAGATATAATCACACATGCAAAAGGCCAAATATATATAGTTTTTCTCTGGAGCATAGTTTGTAACAGCAAAAGACTGGAAACATTAAATATCTACCAGGATAGAGCAGGTGTTACTCTCTTTACTGTTCATATAGAACGACTGATTGCCAAAATAAGTTTTTTAAAAACTGTACAGAGAATTAGTGTGTGACACTCATTTTAAAAAATGCAAGACACATATATATTTACTTTGTACACATTATCTCTGGAAAGGATGTGAAGAGGACTCACCTGGTGGTCCAGTGGGTTATGCAAGGGATATGAGTTCCATCCTTGGTCTGGGAAGATCCCACATGCCTCTGGACGAGGCCCATGTGCCACAACTACTGAAGCCTGAGCATCCTAGAGACCATTCTCCCCAGTAAAAGAAACCACTGGAACATGAATCCCAAGCACTGCAACTAAGAAAAAGCCCACGTGCGGCAAAGACCCGGCGCAGCCAAAAATAAATAAATAAGACTAAAAAAAGGATCTCAAGAAATTGATACTATTAGCTGACTCTGGGAACACAAACCAGAACAAAGAGCAGACAACGGTAGAGGGCAGACTGCTCAATGCATACCATTTTTTTTGCCTTTCAAATTCTGGGCCATGTGAGTATATTATCTATTTAAGAAAATAATATTTTTATTATTTTCTTAAATAGATATTTATTATTATTTTCTTAAAAGTCCTGTCCTTGTGAGATAGTGACAGCAAGAGTTTAAATTAATCTCATACCTGGATCTTTAATGACAAACACCCTGCCTACATCTGAGCACTGGGAAGGTGGAAGTGGAAAGAAGGAAAACTCACTCTCCACACGTCTCAGACAGCAGGCCCCATAATACACTGTCCCCTTTAGAAAATTCTTTTTTTTTAAAAAAACCAAATGTTCCAATATGGACATATGGAGACTGTTCCACAGTCAGAGGGTTTATTGGGAGGGAAAAAGAAAGAGACTACTTGATTCAGGTTTTCTATGAGCACAGAGAGCAGGCTGATGAATTCGTATGGAAATATTATCATAAATACCAACTAAAAACAAATTACTCAGGGGCTTCAATCTAAATGGAGCTTAATATAAATCCATGAAGTTTAAGAAGCTAAAAAATTTTTGAAAACCAATTATTAAATGGGGAGGAGGACATCCCTGGTGGTACAGTGGATAGGAATCCGCCTACCAGTGGAGGGGACAAGGATTAACTCCCTCGTCTGGGAAGATTCCACATGCTGCAGAACAAGCCCGTGCACCACAACCAGAGAGCCTGTGCTCTAGAGCCCCCTAGGAGCCGCAACTGCTGAGCCCACGCGCTAGAGCCTGTGTGCCACAAGAGAAGCCCCTGCAGTGAGAAGCCTGTGCATCCCAACGAAGAGCAGCCCCTGCTTGCAGCAAGTCGAGAAAGCCCGCGCGCAGCAGCAAACACCCAGCACAGACCCCCCCCTGCAAAATTGTTTTTGATGGGGAGGAAATCTACACATGTTCCTTGTTTATACAGATTTGCCACACTTCAAGACACTCTTCAGGAAAGAAAGACCTGAGACTAGATTAAATACAACTCCATTAATCATATTTGTTACCACAATCAAAGCCCTGGACCAGGGTCAAAACCTCTGGATCTGAACCTGCATATCAGGAACAGAATCCTCTGGGCTAACGAAGGGAGAAGAAAGGTGAATCCAGGGCCGCCAAAATTTGTTTTGAGGTTCTCTCCAATGTTACAGGGCCACTGCCATATAGTGCGAGAAATGATCTCATAATCCATTCCAAGACCTAATGGAGACACAGTTATCTTCAAATAACCATCTCCTGAAAAACAAAAGTGCATCCACTAAGCAGAACACACTGAAAAGAGCATTTACTAAGTAGAATTAAGTTTTAGGATGGTCATACTAAATTGTTACAACTTTGCCAAGCCTAACTGGCAAATGAGAAGCCAATTCCTGGCTTCCCTATTTGATAACGTAACCTATTTGCCTCCACAGGCATCAGTCAAAATCTTAAGAGAGCTAAGACTGACACAGATATTAGCAAATGCCTTCTTTCCCTACCAACATTGCTGTTCTCCATAAAGCTCTATCCAGTATTTTTAAAAACCCTTTGATAATAATACCAAAAAGTGCTCATGAGTTTAGTCTGTGGCTCCCTAGGCTCAAAGGCTTGGGAATGAGAATGAGGTGAAAAAAAGTCGGAAACACTCTCTTCCCCTCAACGCCTTGGACTTTCAAAGCTAGGCAAAGGCAATGATTCTGCATTTAATCACCAGATGAATAAGAACCAGATTTGAATTTAGAAGAAACATAAAGGAGTGTAAGAACATTCAGTAAAGAGTACCGCCTCCATTTCCTTGCAGAGAGGCTCTCAGGATCTGCCAATGAACCTCACTTTGACATGGAACACCCCATCTACTCTAATCCAGGCCACATCCCCCAAGAGACAGTCAACCGGAACTCTGCCAACTTCTGCTCGGGAGCTGTGTGCAGAACAGTAGCAACAAGAACCTACTTTGAGAAGGAGATCAACAATCACACTCAGGAAGAAAAGAAGTTATTTGGCACAGGGAAGCATGTTGCCAAAATGTTAGTCACAGCTTCAAGGTCCCGGTTTGTGTTTCTGCAACTATTCTCTGCTTTGACAGAGTCCATTCTCTGGCCCAGGAAATCCAGCTCAGCTTCTGTCACCCTCTCCCTCTGAAGCAGTAAAGAATTCTTTCAATTTGGTGGTATCAAACTGTGACACAAACAAGACATCCACCAGAGACTAAAAAGGAGGGGGAAAAAATGTGCAATTTGCTGTTTTCCACTTGGGAATGGCTCCAGCAGAGCAACAGAAACACATGGCAGGATAGGAAAAGCGGAAAACCATTATGTGAAAGAAGCAGGCTACGCTAAAAGACTGCCAGAGCCTCCAAACTTAACTTCCAAACCTTCTTAAAAACAAACCAAAAAGACACACTGTAGGCTTAAATGACAGCAAAATATTAAGCAAGTTTTTAACCCTCAAAAAAGTGTACAGATAGGTTATATCCTGATAAGCCCATCATAAACTGAAAATACCATTAAGTCGAAAATACATTTAATACACCTAATCTACAGGACATCATAGCTTAGCTTAGCCTAGCCTACTTTAAACATGCTCAGAACACATACATTAGCCTACAGTTGGGCAAAATCATCTAAAACAAAGCCTATTTTAAAATAAAGTACTGAATAGCCCTGGTTTTTCCAGTAATCACATATGGATGTGAGAGTTGGACAATAAAGAAAGCTGAGTGCTGAAGAACTGATGCTTTTGAACTGTGGTGTTGGAGAAGACTTGAGAGTTCCTTGGACTGCAAGAAGATCAAACCAGTCAATCCTAAAGGAAATCAATTTTGATTATTCATTGGAAGGACTGATGCTGAAGCTCCAATACTTTGGCCACCTGATGGGAAGAACTGACTCATTAGAAAAGACCCTGATGCTGGGAAAGATTGAGGGCAGGAGGAGAAGGGGACGACAGAGGATGAGATGATTGGATGGCATCACTGACTGGATGGACATGAGTTTGAGCAAGCTCCGGGAGTTGGTGATGGACAGGGAAGCCTGATGTGCTGCAGTCCATGGGGTAGCAAGGAGTTGGACATGACTGACCAACTGAACTGAACTGACTGAACAGTTCATGTCATTTACTGAACACTGTACTAACAGTGAAAAATAGAACAGCTGTATGGGCACAGGATGGTTATGAGTGTATATCGGCTGACTGCGAGCTGCGGTTGTCTGCCTCTGCTCAGCATCATGAGAGAGCCAAATATTGATAGCTCAGAAAAGATCAAAATTAAACATTCAAAGTACAGCTTCTACTGAATGCATATCACTTACACACCATTGTGAGGTTGAAAACTAAGTCGAACCATGGTTAATCAGGGACCATCCCTATTACTTCATATCTGCAGTTCTTCCTGGGGTTGGGTTGCTGAACACCTGAACCAGCAGCCCATGATTTTCAGAATTAATTAAGAGCAAAGGGAACAAAGATTCAAGTACATCAGGTTACTCTCCCAAAGAGCCCAAGACAGACTTCTCTGGCGGTACAGCGGTGAAGAATCCACCATGCAATACAGGAAACACGGATTCAATCCCTGCTCTGGGAAGATTTCACATGCTACAAAGCAACAAAGACCCTGTGCCTAACTAAGCCAGAGAGCTGAAACTACTGAAGCCCACCTGACCTAAAGCCTGCCAGAGGAGCCTCCAGAATGAGAAGCCCTCACTCCGCAACTAGAAAGCACCCCCTGCTCGCAGCACCTACAGAAAGCCCATGTGCAGCCAAAAATAAAATAATAAATACATAATTTTTTAAACAAAAGAATATATCAAAGAGCCTAAGAAGAAAGAACATCCACCGAAAGGAATAGAACTTGTCTCTTCCCTCTTAATAGCCATCAGTAAAACCTGAAAACCCCACAGTTCTCAACACCTTCCACTTGCCCCTGCATTTCATCTCTGACATCACCTAACTAATCAGTACCAACTAAGATAAACACTACTCTGATACCAAGTGTGAAGCAGAGTTAGAAACTGCCCCCTCTTAAACTAATCCACGTCAGACTTCAGAAATGCCAAGACTTTCAGGAACACGTCTAAGCTAAACAAGTTCGCCTATGCACCAAGTATTTAGAGTATTACACCCAAAGAAAACCTAGAACAGTCAAGATGTTAAAGGATTAAGAATAAAGAAACCAAAATTGGCCATGAGCACACCAGTCCCCAACAACTGGCAAAAAGGGCCAAAGTGACTGAAGCAAAGCAAAAGGCTCAACTACCTAAAGCTATTTTTTAGTGAGTTCTCAAAGAGTTCATGAAGCAAGTGTTTGTCAAGAGTAAAATACTCTGGTAGCTAGAAAATAAAATACTGTATTCTCCCACATTCTCCATCAGTTCTCTCCATCAACCAGCCTCTTCATCTCCAATTCTAACGTCCCCATCCCCGTCTTGACGGCAGCCAACACAGTGTAACACAACAACATGAAATTTCTGGCTACTAAAAGTCGACAATAAGAAAAGTTTAAAAATTGGACATGTATCAAACCCAAACCAAGTCTTCCCAGGCACAAGGCACAGAAAAATGGACAAGGTTGAGAGGAAGAAACTGGGAACGACGTATCTTCTAAATATCAGTATCTCAGTCTTATTTTCAGGAATCACTTCTTTGCAACCACTTTAAAGATCCCATTTGCTTAACACAATCTTTTAGATGCAGAAAGGGATCAAACCAACAAACCAACATCTCCAGTGGGGGGGCGGGGTGGGGAGACAAAAACTGATCTGCCTCAAAGTTACTTAGTAAATCCACATGAGGGCTAGAACCGTCCTTATTCCCTGAGGCTCTCTTCTGATGTGTAGAAGAAAGAAAAACAGTCACCCAAAACATGCAGTAAGTCATTCAGAAACAAACACAGGGCAAAGATAACAGCGTGAAAAGGAAGGTGAATCCCAGGGAGGCGGCGGAGGCCAGAATTAAGACTTCACATTATTCCAGCCTCAGCCCTCAACTGCAGATAGCGCTCCCTTGCGAACTTCAACATTCATCAATCCAACCTTAAACTCGATTCTGATTTCTTCTCAACTAACGTTCTCAGATTCCCTCTAACGTACGCAATTTCCTCAGTTACCCCATAACCAGTGGTTTTCACTCATCAATCCCCAAATATCACAGCGGCCTCCTCATCGGGAGCATCCTGTTAATTACCTGTTCCCAACAGGTCCTCCCTCCCCATCTCCCTTTTTGCGCACGGTTACCTCGTTCCTCACCCCAGTCGCCGTCTTACTCACCTCACCCAACCCTTCAGGATCCCTGAATTTCCTGTCTCAACAACCTTCCTTCGCATCTCACAGTTAGCGCTCGCCCCACACCGATTCGCGACCACTCCTCCCTACTTAGATTCCCCACGCCCCCACTTCTCCAGGTTCTTTAGACCCAG